>JAQZBX010000364.1:0-73027 GCA_029593785.1 Cabassous unicinctus | reverse complement strand
GTCCTCACTGTGTCTCCTTTATTAAGCTAGCAATTGTGGAAAGAAAGCAATTTTACTTTTATGTAGAAGATAAAAGGGGCTGAGACTTCTATGGGCCAGGCTGGAAGAGACACCCATGACGAATCCCCTCATGCCACTGGCCAGAGTCTGGTCACATGCCGTACCAGTGTGAGGTGGGCTGGGAAAGGTGGTCTTGCCAAATGTGTAGGAAAACGAGAAAGATTTGGCAATTGGTCAGCCCAAGTGGTCTCTGCCACTCCTGGGCAGAGACTCTGGGCCTTTCTTTGGGCAATACCACTGCCACTTCTAAGATTCTCTGTCCTTTACACTGATGCTACACCAGCACAGAGAAGGTGTCAGTGCATGTTCATTGAACAAATAAATGAATGTAACCTTCCCTTTTCTCTCTCTTATTCTCTCTGGGTAAACTATGGCTTTAGTAATCACCTCTAAGTGGATGGAATCCCAAACAAATAGCTTCATTTCTCTTTCCTCTCCTGAGCTCCAGCCTTATATTCCCAACTCTTTGCCGGACACCTTCACATAAGGTTTAACCACCCTTTAAATTCAACACATCACACATGAGTTCTTCAGTCCCTTTTCATCCTGGACTCTCCTTTTCTGTGCCTAAGGCCAAAGGCAGGACCCTTGTTGACTCATCTTTCTATCCCCTTAAGCATCTAGCATGATACCTTGCACACTGTTGGCTCTCAAGAAATGTCTTTTGAGTGAATGTTTCCATTGCAGGCATGGTATTTAAACTGCACTGCCCTTGGATGTGAAAAAAAAAAATGTAGTTTCTATATTTTTCCAAAGCTTATCTGATCTAACTCACAAACATCTTCCATTCTGATAATCCAATCTGGTTGTAAACATAGTTGAATAAATTAATTTCATGTCACTTTGGATAACTCAGTCTATCTTGTTTTGGCTATTCAGTCTTTCAGACACCCCGTACCCCTGCTCCCCTGCAAGAAGGCATCTGTGTCTCTGGTTGTGTCTCCTCTGGAGCCCTAACTCAGGCAGTCCATCTTAAGGTCCTCAACTCATTATTTATTCCCACCTAGCCACATCTCTAGTAAGTTTATACACCGGCACTGTTAGCTAATTTCTACAGGTCCAAGGTCCTAGGAAATTCTAGGTGCTCAAATGGAGTAGAGGGAAAATTTGCGGAACTCAGCGTAGACTTCCCTTGGCCTAACCATTCCACAGCTGTTAGATTTACTCTGATAGGACCCACTAATGTCTGGGGCGGGGGGTGGGGGGTGGAAGGAAGGGCATCCATGAGACCAAGTCCTCCTACAGTGCCCAACTGGAAATGAAGAGAAACCTACTTTGCTCTCTGCTTGCCTTTAACCTGCCATCCAGCCTCCTTTCAGCAATTCTCCTGTTGGCAGGAAGGGCAGGCTCTTTCACAAATCTCAATGCCTGCTTCCCCTCTTTCTTCCTGCAGTCCACAAGGGGGTCTGCTTCTTTGCTATCGCTAACAATTCCCCTATATGATTTCTACTGCTTTCTCCAGGTGGCATTTGCTTGCCAGTTTACTCTGGATAAATGGTGGAATGACTTCTGAATATTATGAGATGCAATAAAGAAAAATGAAAAAAACATCGGTTAAAATATCTTAAAGTATAATAAACATTTGCTAGGCACTATTCTAAGAGTTTTTCAAATATGAATTTACTTAATCCTATGATAACCTGATCTGGGTGCTGTTACCATGCCCGTTTTACAGATGGTGAAGGTAAGGCATAGAACACAAAGCTTAGGTTCGTAGGTTCATAGGGCAGAGAGCTTAGGTTCAAACTCAGGCAGGAGGGATCTAGAAACTATGCTCTTAATCACTGTGCTAAGCTGCCTCTCACACTGGTTTGTATTTTCAAAATATTATTCCTAGTTCAATTTATAACTATAATGACATTTAATTGTTTGTCACATTTTTTCAGATGCAGTAAATCCGAGTGAAGACTTCTCTGTAGCAAAGGGGCAAAAGTCCAGGAGTCCAAACCTTATTCTCATAGTCTATAATAATCTGAAAACATAAAACCTGTAAAATAGGAAGGTGGGAACTTCAAAACAACTGCAGTCTCTGAAATTCCAACTAGAATTGAAGATTTGTGGGAAAGTGTAGTTTATTTTCCCCTCTGGATTCTCCTCCCAGCACTCCAATTCAGCACTTGCACATATGTGTAAACTTATATATGTACTTCTGCGCGCACACACACACACACACACACACACACACTCATTGGCACTGAAAGCCTATAAATCTATTCCAGGATCTTCCAAGCCATCAATCATCCTCCCCAAAGCATACTGGAGTGTGGGGCTCAATGATAAGATGTTGTTTCAAACAATAAGTTACCAACACTTGAGAATCAATATTTCATATTTTAGAGATGATTGTGAGTTATATCTCTGCAATAACATCACTTTTGCACACCTGGATTCTCCTCTTAAATAGGAGAGATGGGAGAATTCCAACCAGGGAGGTGATAATTGCACAAATCCTGCAGCCCATCTATGCCACAGCTCATAATTAGCAACTTCTACTGCTACTGCTGTATGCTTAATAGTGTCAAGGATTAAATTATTTTTCTGCTAAAATATTGTTAGGCTGACCTCCTTACCAAGAATGTGGACTTTGGTGAGATTGGCCAGTCAGTTTCTTGAAAGGGAGTTTTAGCCTAGTGTAAGTGTGTGCTCCTTAGACATGAAAGCTCATGGATTAACTGATCCCATTAGACTTTTCCAAAGTTGATGTTTCATGGAACTATGTAGGCCCATAAGAAAGGTTTTTGTGATCAAATAAACTCAGGAAACTCTGTATATTATTTTTTCCCTTGAAGTCTGACACTATGCCTCATCTCATTAAAGCCTCTGAAGAAGACTTACAAAAAAGAAACCTGATTAATTTTACATAACTTGGTGTTCCCCAAACTAATATTTGATCAGGAAACTCCTCACTATGCATATTATTATGCCACAGAACTAGTGTCCCATTGAATGTTGGGAAATCTTGCTATTAGTTTCTGAAAAAGACTCTCTTTTATTCTGAGAATTTCTCTATAGCTTTTAAAAAGAAGTTACCATCTTATTGTATAGACCCCGAAACACAATTTGTACTTGCTTTTTGGGTTGTTAAGCTGGTAATGACCCAACCCATAGAAGAAAATGAGGAAACTGCACATGCAGGAATTTTTCATGTGACTGAGATACGGAGAAGAAACAAAAGCTTCCAGCAATTCAAAAACCCTGCTGCTCAAGAATTTACCTCCAATTCCATGAGGCAATAAAGAAGATGCTAAGTATAGACCTTAGCTCCAAATATTTACCATTTATTCTGCACCCTTCTCCTCCAAGGTAATTTATTATCGTTGTTATTGATGAAGACGTGACAAAGGATGAAAGGGTCTGCTTGCCACTACTCACCACGGAGCTGTGTGGTGTCAGATGAAATGAAGGCTTCTAAACTGACAGCTGAAGAAAACCTTGTCAGCACAGTGACAGTGTCAAGGTGGTGCAACACCCCTGCTTCTGTTCCCTTTGCACCTAAGGCCGCCTTTGCCAACATGGACCAAAATAATGACTGAAAACAGGCTTTTTCCAGCACAAGGGATTAACTGAACTGTTGCTGAGAAAACTGGAGGGATGTTTGGCATGGGATTGCCATTTTGAATTTTTCCCCCAAGGGATTCTGCAAGAAGTATTATTCTATGAAGGGTTTAAATAGATTTGCTTTTCCTCACATTTGCCATGGACAGAATTAGGATGTTAATTGTTGATCCAATTTATACTGCCATTTGATCCCATAAGCACTGTACAGGGCTTTGTTACTCATGGAAAATATCTCCTTCCAGATCAAACACTACAAGAGCCAAAGTCACAGGATTCTGATTCTATGGGCTCTGTT
The DNA here is from genome assembly GCA_029593785.1 of Cabassous unicinctus. Taxonomy (NCBI): domain Eukaryota; kingdom Metazoa; phylum Chordata; class Mammalia; order Cingulata; family Chlamyphoridae; genus Cabassous; species Cabassous unicinctus. Next base: position 69,114 of record JAQZBX010000364.1, on the reverse strand, counting down.
CTGCCCACATTCGTTTTGCGGGTTAGATTGTTATGAACTTCCTGAACAAGGAGGCCGTCCACCATGCACCCTAACCTCCTACTATGAGATTAATATTCACTTCAGTTAGATTCCTGCAAGGACTTTCTTCATGAAGATTTTCCCAAGTGGAACTGAGGTAGTAACTTGTATCTTTTCCCTCCTTAGCCTATTTATTCACACCTTGGAACAAAAACTGAAAGCTTAATTCTATATAGGGAAACATTCATAGCAAGTGGTATTTGGTAAAGCTGCAACTTTTGGTTTTAGTTTGTGAAAAGGGGTGTGTGCGTGCACAAGTATTTATTTAGTTCTCATATGGGACAAACATTCTTCTTTGTGAAATGTATTGTAAAGTGGTTATCTCAGATTAACAGTTTCTACAGTGCTGAATAGTTGTCTTTTTTTTTTCCAGGAGGTACCAGGGATTGAGTCCAGGACCTCGTACGTGGGAAGCAGGTGCTCAACCACTTGAGCTACATCCACTCCCCTGAATAAGTGTCTTTAAATTTAATATGTACTGGATTTAGGTTTTCCAAACTGTGTTCCCTAGAACATTAGTGGCCATGAATGTTCCATGCTGAAAGGGCCCATTTTCAAATAAGGTTGAGGAACACTTATATCATCTTTTAAGAGACATAAAATGCTTTAATGGTGAAAATACCTATAATAAATAATCATGTTTAACTTTAAATCAGTGTGTCTCTAATTTATTTAATTATGTAATGCAAAGTTCTTGAAAGAATCTATAAACCAGGTAAGATAAAGATTTGCCAACATTCAAAATCTTTGGGGGAAAAACACATAATTACATAGCTAGGTGATCTCCCTCCTTCTAATTTCCTTTCCTCTATTCTCTTCTCTCTACCATCACTAGCTGGATCTTTCTAATACATCAGTCTGATCATCTCATTCTTCCATTTATTAGGAGGTAAGTTCATTGCTCTAATAGAGATGCCAAAAGACATGGCTCAAACAAGACAGAAATTAATTTTTCTCTCATGCAAGGGTCTGTGCAGTAGCTCCAGGACTTGAATGCTGGCTCCACACAGATTGCATTACCATCTGTAGGGTTTTTGCTCATCCACATGGCCCATAACATCTCACCACTATTTTTATATTCTAGCTAATAAGAAGGAGGAAAGGGGAAAGGAAAAAGGGGAAGGGTGGTTATTCTCTTTCCTTTCAAGAACCTCAACTGAAATTGTACTTATAAGTTCTGCTCATATCCCATTGATCAGAATTTTATTGTTGTTCACACCTAGCTGCAAGGGAGGCTGGGAGATGTAGTTTTTCTTATTCTGGGTGGCCACGGTCACATTGTAAATTTTCTGTGTTATAGAAGAAAGAATGGGTAAAGGGGTACAGCTAATAATCTCTGCCACACCGGTGTCATCTCATTCAGTTCTTACTCACACTGATTTTGTGAGGTAGGGATTTTTATCCCAGGTTTACAAATGAGAAAATTAAGGCTTAGAAAGCTGAAATAATCTGCAAATTGCCACCACACCAAGAACTATAAAGGGTCTGGAATTGTGTCTGCTTCCAAGTAAACAAGGTGGGCAGCCATAGTTGCATGGATGCTTGCAGAACACACAATACTCCTGGGTCAGAAATTAAAGGATTTTATTATTCATGGCACAGCAGGCAGAGTAAGCTTCACATTCTTGTTGGTTCCTCTTACCCTCCAAATCCTATGAAGCAGTGTGGAGTGGCCTAGGTAGAAGCTGTGCGCACAGGAGGTTTGCATCATAGCTGAGGAACCCTGAATTTAGGAAACTCCAATCTTTTAAAGGGGTTGCAAGGAAATCTGCCCAACCTTGGCCTTGGAAAGAAACATTTTCCTTGGTAACCTGGTAAAGAAGCAAATATTCTTTCTGCCCTGGAGGAAGATACTACCTCTAACTTCCAAGATGTTCACTATATAAGCATCTTAAAAAGATGGTCTAGAACAGAAGGTGATCAGTCTTTCCTCTCACAAGACATGCAGAAACATGGAAGACTCATGGAGAACTGTCTCCCAACACACAGCCAGTCTAGTCCAGTAGCCTTGCTATTTCTACTGCATTAAAAGTACTTCTTGAATAAATCTCCCATAGTACCCTGATCAATCCTCCATCACAGAGGTTCTCATTTTTTGTTGTAATTATTTATGCAGCTGGCTTTCTCCACTAGAATGTCAATTCATTGAAGGCAGAAGCCATGGCTTTTACTTTTATAGCCCTAGTAACAAACTTATTGTTTGGTATATTCCATAACTATTTTCAGTGAAGGTTTCTCATCACTTTGTATTCAAATGAGGTTATTTAAAAGATAGAGAAAACAGCAAGCATTATATATTATTAAATCCACTTATGGTTCCCTTCTCATGGATCTCAAAGTGGATGGCTAATTTTCATGATTCAAATATCAAAGGCTACTGCCCTGACCATTCTATCTAAAATATTACTGTCTATAAGTCTTCACAGCACTATTAATATCTCAGATTATTCTTTTTATTTATTGTCTGATTCTCTTGGCCAGAATATAAACTACAACTGCAGGGACTCATTTGTCTATTTCATTAGCACATCCTTACAACCTATAAGGTTATAAAGGCCTATAACAGGAGTATCATAAATATATTTTAAATGAATAAATGAATTCATATAGTTACTAAAATTATACCATTTGTTGGGAACAAAATGTTCTATAGTATATATATATATATATATATATATTTTTTTTTTAAAGATTTATTTATTTTATTTATTTATCCACCCCCTTGCCGCTTGTGTTGCTGTGTCCATTCGCTGCGTGTCTTCTCTGTGTCTGCTTATCTTCCCCCTGCTGTGAGGTCTTGCCGCATCAGCCCACGGTGCCGCGCGAGCAGGCCTGCCCTCACAAGGAGGCCCCGGGAAGCGAACCCAGGGCCAGGGCCTCTCATATGGTAAACGGGTGCTCTATCCATTGAGCCACACCCGCTTCCTGCCGTGAGGTTGCTGCATCAGCCCACCGCACCGCTCAGGCCGGCGGGCCCTCACAAGGAGGCCTCGGGAAGCGAACCCGGGCCTCCCATATGGTAAACGGGGGCTCTATCCATTGAGCCACACCCACTTCCTCTATAGTATATTAAATGTCTGCAAGGAATATTATTACTTTCAGTGGCTAAAATAATTCTTGACATAATTGAGCTGAATGGTGGCATCACTTTTTACTTAAAAAATTTTTTTATTAGATAAGTTGTAGGTTACAGAAAACTCATGTACAAAATACAGAGTCCCATATACCACCCTATTATTAACACCTTGCATTTGTGTGGTATATTTGTTACAATTCATGAAAGAACATTTTTATAATTGTAATATTAACTATGGCCCATGGTTTACTTTAGGGGTCACTGTGTTGTACAGACCTGTGGCAGTCTGCCTCTTTTGTGGACCCCAGAAAATCCTGCTCTTAAAACTAATCCATTCCTGTGCATGTAAACCTATCGTAGATGGGACCTTTTGATTAAATTACTTCAGTTAAGGGCCTTTGATTAGATTGCGTGACCCAAGGTGGTCTTAATCCTCTTATTGGAGCCCTTTATAAATGGAGGAATAAAAAGCCACAGACAGAGAAAAAAGCTGCAGAGACAAAGGCTGAGAGAAAAGCACGGGAGGGAAAAGCTGAAATCAATGAAACACAAAAGATGAGAAGAAGTCACAGGCGGAGCAGCCACATGCTAAAGGCAACGCAGCTGGGAAGAGAAGGCAGGGAAAGGCAGAGCTGCCATTGTGCCCTGCCATGTGTCCAGCAGCTGACCTTCGGGGAGAGAGCTTTGCCTGATGCCTTGATTTGGACATTTTTCGCAGCCTCAGAACTGTAAGTTTGTAAGTTAATAAATCCCATTTTAAAGCCAACTCATTTCTGATACATTGCTTTGGCAGCATTTAGCAAACTAAAACAAGTCCTATGGATCCTCAAAAAATTTTTCTACTCTAGTAATTTATGTACGACCTAAAATTTCATCTTTTAACCACATTCAAATATATATATCAATGTAGTTGATAACATTCACAATTTGTGCTACCATCACCACCATCAATTACCAAAACTTTTCCATCATCCCAAATAGAAACTCTGTACAATTTAAGCATTAATCTCCCATTCCCTAACCCCATCCTTACTCCTGGTAACCTATATTTTAGTTTCTGATTAGGAATTTATTTATTCTAATTATTTCATGTCATTGATATTGTACAATATTTGTCCTTTTGTTTCTGGCTTATTTCACTCAACATGATGTCTTTAAGTTTCATTCATGTTGTCACATGTATCAGAACATCATTCTTTTTTATAGGTGAATAATATTCCATTGTATGTATATACCACATTTTGCTTATCCATTCACCGGTTGATAGGCACAATTCCATCTTTGGGCAATTGTGAATAATTCTGCCATAAGCATTGATGTGTGGTGGCATCACTTTTTCTGGGCAGTGCAGCTCCAATCTTCATTATAGGTGTTCCAATGCTGGCTTGGGCTGAGCCCCACATACTGTGCTCCCCTGGCCTTGTTGGCTAAGGCATCCTCTGCTCCTGGCCAGCTTCAGTGACTTCTCCTCCCAGAGCCATCTCCTGGTCCCCAGGATAGCCATCCTTCCTAGTGGGCACTCTCAGTTCTAGTCGGGTCTCCTCAGGGAAGCCCTCCTGATCAATTCTGTAGAGCCCACAACTTCAAGGACACTGCTTTTTCACGAGGTTGACCCTTTGTACGTGGCTCAGTCCCATGTGGGCAGTAGGTGGTATTGGACCTTCTCTCACCTCTCCTTATTCTTCTTCTGCCTCTCTGTGATCTTCTAGAGCAACTTCACCCAAAAAGTCTTTCCTGGGACTCCTCCCTTCTAAGAAATTATGCTCTCAAGAACAAAGCTGTCCAATTGAGGTGGGCCTATTTGCTTTGTAAAGACGTACAATATTCTTTATGTATTATGTATTAGATGTATTATTACTCACCCATTTCCAAAAGTGATGTGAAGCAGAAAAATGTTAAAATTGAACAGCAAAAAAAAGGTAGAATCCCTTTAGGGGAAAGATCACTATAATTTGTTTAAATTCTGACAAATACTGGTATCAATGGTGAATGTGAATATGGGGTAAAAGAGGAATGACTAGAGGGGAATTACTAGCATATTTAATTTTTTAAGCCACCATTGATTCTAAATAAATTAAAAGAGTAAGTCTTTGTATGGAAAATTAGAATAAAGAATAATAGTAATAATAAGTATCAAGTATTTTCCCACTTTTATAGATGTAAGTATTGCAGAGAAGTCAAAGAATTCACCCAGAGTCACAAGATGAGCAAATGATAGAGTTTGGATTCAGATGCAAGATTTCTGTCTCCATATCTGTTGCATTTTTCTGCTGCTGAGTTGATCAAAGTGTTGATGAAGAAACTGGAAGAGTTGGAAGTAGGGGGTGTTTTAGTTTGCTAAAGGCTGCCAAAGCAATATACTAGAAATGGGCTGGTTTTTACAGTGGAGATTTATTACCTTATAAGCTTACAGTTACAAAGCTGAGAAAAATATCTAAATCAAGGCATCAGCCCCAAAGACATGGTTGCTGGCAATCTTGGACTCCTGTCACATGACAGGGCATAATGGTGGCATCTGCTGGTCTCTGCCTTCTCCTCCAGGTTCTGTTGCTTTCAGCTTCTGGCTGTTCCTTCTGTGGCTTTCTCTCTCCCAGGTCCTGTTGATTTCAGCTTCTTGCTTTCGTAGCTTTCTCTCTCATCATCTGTAGGTCCTCTCTGAGCTCCTGAGTCTCTTCTCTCTGTCTGTCTCTTTAAATTCATTCTGTTTATAAAGGACTCCAGTAAGAGGATCGAGACCCACCCTGGGTCATGCCTTACTAAAGTAGTCTAATTAAAGGTCCTTAAATGAAGTAATCCAATCAAAATGTCTCACTTACAATAGGTTCACACCACAGGAGTGGATTAACTTAAGAACCTAATTTTCTGGGGTCCTCAAAAGCCTCTTAACTACCACAGGGGGGCATGAAGAAATGCCAGAGCTGGAGAAGCAGAGAGGTGTGAGGAAGAGCATGTTCCTGAGAGGCAGCATATTTTTGTGTATTTTAATAATCAAATACAACAATGATTCAAGGCTGAATATACCCCCAAAACTCTCAATCATTGAGAAATTTGCCAATTAAAAAAGTAAATGGAAAAATATTCATGTCTATTTTATTTTCAAATTAGGCATATTACAAGAATCATCCAAAATATCAGTTACATACAATTCATATCAGAGAATGAGTGTCAGGGGAAAAAATTGCCAGTAAAACATTCTTGCAACTCTGAAACTATTAGTTCCAACTGTCTCCCTGAAACTATTCAATAGCTATTTTCAGTGAAGTTTTCTGAACTAGAGTTAGAAGGGAGCTATTTTAAAAAGAAATGGAACAAATCTGAATTAAGCCCTGAATTAAATGACTTTTTAACTAAATTCAATGGACACATTTATTTTGAGATCATATTTGCCTACGTAATGAATGCAGTGTTATTTATGATGACATCCAGAAGAGTAGCTATCAGGAGTTACCTTTAATACAGTACTTTAATTAAAATTAATTTGCTATTATTCCCTTCAGTTATTTTCTAGTTTTTCCCTAAAGATTTTTAAGCACACACACACACATGCAAACACAGATACACACACACCTTCCAGAGAAGAAATGAGAGAAGTGTTTTTCTCCCATCATATCTTATCTCTGAGGAGAGGAGCAACATCTAGTTTTGCAGATAGGAAGGAATAAAATATGCAGGTCTCACTTGTCATGTAATGTAAAATATATGGTCAAGGCCTAGGTAAATGATAGTGTCCATGTTTTCCAGATATTCAGTCCAGAGGACTCTTTTGTACGTAAGAAGTTTGGGGGGTTGTGACAGGTAGGGGAGAAAAGCATTTGGAAACATAAATTTTCCATTCTGGTGCTTTACACTATAAGAAAACACATGACTCAACTCTCAATGTCAAGAGGTACCATTTCAACTTAAATAGAGACTTAAAAATAGAGGCCTCTTTACTTCCATTCCAAGGGGAATGTTGAAATTTGCATCCTCTTTTCCCATTTACTCAAAGTCTGGCATCAAAAATTCAGAATCCACTCTAGCTTCTTGCCATCTATTCTAATAATGCATTTTAAAAACCAGTGAAAGTATAGACTGTGTGGTGGGGAGAACATTTTGTTTAAGTGAGGAGTCATCTTTCACCTGGTATAAAATAATGCTGGATTCTGTTTCATAGGAAAGAAAAATGATGATGGCTGCTCTGTGTGTATGGGGATTAGCCTTGGCTATTCTTATCTGCCAAACCAAGAAATCACTCCAAACCTACACTGACCCTACAGATAGGACCATGCTTAAATTCATTAAGAAAAAGATTTACAAACTTCCTTTCTAATTATCAGAAAATATCTGAGGAGAGTTGCCTCAGGAGACAAAAACGGTCTAATGGAATAATTGAAATTATAATTAAATACAATCAAGTCATCCCAGGCCTACTTAGCTTGTAACTCCCTGCAGGGCTATTATATCATTTGGGGGATGAGGAATGGAGAAATCATTTTTCAAGATCTTCCAGTGTAAAGAAATCCTCCAAACCATTTCAGAGTCTGAGGAAAGGGCAAGAGGAAAGAAACCCCAGGGCAGGTGAGACCAACATCATATCCCTCACCAGTCGGTCCTAGTTCACGAGTGATAGCTGTATGGCCAAGGGAATTGCCTGTACACCCTTCATCTTCAATTTCCACAGCTCCAGAATTACTGGGATAATAACATGCATCAGTGAGTTGTTATAAGGATTAAATGATATCATGTGTAATAAGTGCTGTGGGCATGTTTGGTATGGCATTTAGTATCACTATAAATACAATAAATACATCAAGTGAGGGAGTAAAAAGAATTTCAGAACAGCTGAAGAAAATGATTATGGGAAATGCATTATGTTGGGCATCAATGGTAGAAGAGTTTCTATGAAGAGCTGGAAGTTAAAATTAGAAAAGCTTCCATGTATACTGACAATGGAACTCTGGGAATTGGGGGAGTAGGTGAGCCCTTTTGCAGACTCTTCTCTTTCCTATTAAGTAAAGACTGCAGAAAGCCAACCCACATAAGGAATAGGGAAATGAAAATGAAGGGGAGTCTAACAATGAAAGGGGTTATCTTTTTGGGGGCCACCTACCACTCTCCCAGCTTAGAAAATGACACAATATTTCTAGTTTCACATCCTTTTTCACCGTTTAAAAATCAATAGGCATCACTGTGAGGTACCAATCCACTACCACTAGAATGACTATAATAAAAATGGCAGACAATAGCAAGTGTCGGCAAGGATCTGAAAATATTGGATCCCCCATGTACTGCTGGTGGAAATGTAAAATGGTGCAGTCACTTTTGACACTCAAAAAGTTAAAAACGTAGTTACCATATGACTCAACAACTCCATTCCTATGTATATACCGTGGACAAAAACAAACAAACAAATAAACATGTGTCCACACAGAAACTTGTATACAAATGTTGATAGCAATATTAGACATGGTTGTCAAAAGGTGGATGTGGCATGTTGGTATTATTTATGAATTCCAAAAAAGATATTTGATTATGTTTGTACACTGGTCTGTTCCTCTGGGTGTGGTACCCTTTGATTGTATTAGATTCAGCTGAGATGTCTTTGATTAAATTGTTAAGATTAGGGCTTTGATTCAACCATGTCATTAGGGCATGCATGGTTGAGTCCCAACCCCTTGGTGGGGATAGAACAGACTCTCACACGGAAGTAGATACACAGAGAAGCAGATATGTGAGGAAGCAGAGACGGCTCCATTAGACGGCAGAAGCCCCAGGAAGAGAAATGAGTCTGATAGTCAACAGCTGATCTTGTGAAGAGAGCGGAGCAGCTGAGCCTGGAAAGAAACGAGCCCTGGAGAGAGACAAGCCTTATACCAGCCTACAGCTGAGATCAGAAGAAGCTGAGACCATGGAGCCTTAAGAGGAAGAAGGAAGGCTGAACCCTCACAGATATTGCCCACCATCTTGCTTCAACATGTGGCAAATGACTTTGGGTGAGCAAATACCTCTTATGGTACCTTGAGTCGGACTCTTTAGGGCCTTGTGACTGTAAGCTTCTACCCAAAATAAATACCCTTTATAAAAGCCAACAGATTTCTGGTACTTTGCATCAGCACCCCTTTGAGCTGACTAATACAGTGGACATGTGGATAAACTAAATGTGGTAGATCCATACGTGGTGATTTGAAGCTCTCCGGACCCCAGAAAAGTATGTTCTTAAAGTTAATCTATTCCTGTGGGTGTAAAGCTATTGTAAGTAGTGCCTTTTTATTAGGTTGCTTCAGTTAAGGACCTTTTGACTAAGTTACTTCAGTAAGTCGTGGGCCAGGGTAGGTCTTAATTTTCTTACTGGAGTCCTTTATAAGAGAATGTAATTTAGAGAGAGAAGAGAAAAAAGCCATTGGAAGCAAGAAGCTGAAAGCAACAAAACCTGGAAGAGAAGGGAAAGACCAGCAGATGCTACCATGTGCCTTGCCATGTGAGAGAGGTGTCCAGGATAGTGGTCAGCCAGTCCTCAAGAAGGAGGTATCACCTTGATGATGCCTTGATTTGGACATTTTCAAGGCCTCAGAACTATAAGCTTGTAAGCTAATAAATTCCCATTGTAAAAGCCAACCCATTTCTGGTATATTGCATTTTGGCAGCCTAAAAGACTAAACACTATACAATGGAATATTATTCAACCATAAAATGGAATGAAGTACTGATATGTACTATAACATGGATAAACCTTGAAAACATTATGCTACGTGAAAGAAGTCAGACACTAAAAGCCTCATATTGCATGATTCTATTTATAAGAAATGTCCAGAATAGGCAAATTCATAGAGACAGAAAGCAAATTAGTGAGGGATTTGCTAATTTAGTGATTCTAGGGGCAGGGAAAAGAGGATAAGGGAGAATGACTACTAATCAACATGGGGTTTCTTTGGGGAGTAATGAAAATGTTCTAGAATTAGAGAATGGTTATGGTTGCATTACTTTGTGACTATACTAAAAACCATTGAACTATATGCTTTAACATGGTGAATTATATAGTATGTGATTTGGACCTTAATTTAAAAATTGTATGGAAAATATCAATAATTGATTTATCAAATTATACTATATTAAATGGAAGGCAAATAAGGGCTTGGCTTTTACCAATGCTTTAGTGAGCCGACATGAGTCATGTAATTGCTTTCTGTTTCTTCACTTTCCTGAGCTAGAAGAAGAAAGGAACAACACCTGCCACCCACATTTGTGGTAAGACCTGATTATATTTTTGAAAAACCTGTGTTTTCCAGAGAAAGGTGATATGTAAATAAAAGGTATTGTAATTATGAAACAGGCCACACTGAACACCAGGTAGCTTTAAATAGAGTCACAGTGCAGCAGTTGAAGCTAAAACATATGTGTAGGTGATTGTTTCTCATAGCAAGGGAGTGACCATTTGAGGCATGTTTTTTCCATGGGTGGTACAGAGGACAAGGCCTGGGGCACGTGTGTGTGCACACGTGGACACACACACACACAAACTGCTTTGAGGTTCAAGTTCCAGGTTTTCATTCCAGTTATCACGGTTGAATTCTGATTTTACAACAGACATATTCTTGACAAAATTTCTCAACTCTGCCAACCCTTTTAAAAAATAATGCAGAACAGTTTTTATCTTCCTGGGAAGGAAAATGGTACTTAAGAGGTGATGCTCAAATCACTCTTGGATCTCAATCAAAAGGATCTCAATCCTCTTCGTTAAGATTTCTTTTAAGATAGTAGACAGGGAGAATAAAATTCTGAAATGAGGAAAGGGTACCCTACCCCGTTTTCTTGATAGTAAACATTGTTTATTTAATCTGTGCGTTAAGTCCTGAGTTCCAAATAGCCATCACAAAATTTGGCTGCATATCTTTAATTCATCATAAAATAAATGCTTTTGTAACAAACTAATTTTCCTGCTGCTTTTTTCATGGTTTACACAAAGGAGTCCAGATTCATAAAGCCTAAATTCCAAAGCAGGGCGGGGGAACCACAGTCTGTTCTCCCCATACCTCTTCTTTGACCCATTCCTACCCCTGGGAGATGCTGACAGGAGAGAGCATGTACACTGCCATATTGTGGAGAAACACATGCCTGCTTCTGGCATCCTCCACTTTCTCCTCAGAGCCACCAGCTAAAGAGAGGTAAAGCTGAAGTGCATGTTGGATGGCAAGGCCTTGGATCTAGTGACTCATTTCTCCACTCCAGTCCTTCCTTCCCTTTAAAACATCTAAGGAAGTAAAAACTAAAGACAGGCTAAGACTAAATGTGGAAATCTAAATAAACATGATGGAGTTGAGGATTTGTGTCTCTAGGGAAACTTTCTCTTCTTCTTCCCATATTCCCCTCTCATCCCATAGAAAAAGGAATTTCCACCCGTACTTCTACTATCTCAGAGGTATGATAAAAGAAATATCTGTCTTTCTCTATCCTTTGTTACTTGCTTTTCCTTATGGAAATTGAAGTGATTAATAATCGGATTTTACAATTTACCTCAAATCAGGTGGCAGGACCTGCTGCCATCTTAGATATCTGTGTTCAGTAATGGTGGATCCCCCCTGTGCTTTCAATTCTCATGTGATAAATAGACCAAGCACTGGACTTACTACCTGGAGATGTGACGTTACAAAGAGGACAAAAGTGGGGGAAGGGGAGAAGGGGTGTGAAAAAGACAGGGTGAAGTTGTTCTTGATTATGTGACTTTATGTGGTTTGTAACAGTTAGATTAGGTTCAGCTGTATTTTTAAAAATTACAGCAGTTTAGAAAAGATAGAAGTTCATTTTTCTCCTGCAAAAATAAGTTTGGAGAGAGGTAAGCCATAACTTGTAATGTATTTCACAATCATTGGAGACAAAGGATATTTCTATTTTCAACTCCACTTTCTTAGCTTGAAGCTTCTATTTTCAGGGTATCCTTGTGATTGCAAAATAGGTGTTACAGCTCCAGCCATAGTATTTGTGTCCCAGGCAGTAGGAAAGAAGGCAGCACCAAAGCAAAGGACATACCTCCTAGATGAATCAGAGTTTTCCCGGAAACCTCATCCAACAACTTCTACTTATATCTCATTGTCCACCTCTAGCTGCAAGGGAAGTTTCAATATATAGTCTATTATTGGACATACTGCTGGCTTGAATAAAATCATATGGGATCACAGTGTATTAGTAGGGAAAAAGTAAAGAATGGCTGTTGCAATTAGCAGTCTCTGTCCCAGGGACCAAACAGGGACATCTCCTATGGGGAGGAGTAAGTAAAGGATGGAAATAGACGTTAAAGCACAATTCTCAGCAAAAAGAATTGGCAAATTTTCTCTCTCCGTGGGCTAAAGATAAACAGAAGATTGAGGGTTTTCTCTGAATAAAATAAGATGGCGCACACACAAACACACACACAGGCAAACAATGGCCCATTTTTCAAGGGCAAATGCAAGGGCAGAACATGCTTAGGGGAGAAAATGCTTCCCTCTATAGCTAAATCTTCCTGTGAAATATTGTTGTACAAGTGTGTATGTATGTATGTGTGTGTATGCATATGCATGTGTGTGTGTGTAATGGGGTGGTGGTCTTATTTTATGCAGAGAAAGTCCTCAGTTTTTTCCTAACTTTCACATGTATCAATACAGTCTAACCTTACTGAGCTCCCATGATAAAAAATAATAACCAAATTTAGGACACAGTTTGTTCCTATGACAAGGACATTCCCAAAGAACAGGTAGAACGTTTCCTCTGGGGTCTCTCTCTAAGTTAACTCTCAGCGTGAGACCATGTGGGCTGAGCCAGCCCATCTCCTGGGCTGGTGTTACAGTGGAGGCCAAGCTTTAGGGAACAATGGGATAAAGATGGACAAGACGGGACAGGCCAACCAGAACACTGCCCAGCAAAATTCCCACCACCTCTGCCAACTCCTGAACTGCCTGTGTAGGGGAATTTCTGCTGTTACACAGTCAGCTGGCTTATCTTGCTTGGATGGCTGGTTGAGAGGAGACTGTTCAGGTGCCAGCTAAATCAGCTTCTCAGGCTACTGAAATAGCAGCTTTCATAGAAATAAAATTGAGAAAATAACATTAAAGCTTGGACTATTAGTTATCCATTTCAGGAAAACGGTGGATCAGATTATAAACAAGGACTCACAAAGTTTTCTTTTGGAGGAAAATGTAGCAGAGTTGTCATGACACCCTTTGTGAGAAGCGTTGAAACCCCCTTATGACCTTTGTCCCAGAATAGAGGGAAGACTGCTTCATAACTCTGTTAATATAGACACACTACATTGTCATTATTGGAAGCGGACACACTAAATTGTCATTACATGAGGTGACGAGTACATACAAACACCGATGCACATGCACACCTATATTTGCACAAAAAAGGACCTGTTTTAAAATAGGCAAATGCAAGGTCAAAAGAGTTTGATTATAGATCCATAAATAGATTTGTTTTTTTAAATGGTACAAGCATTTAAATCTAACAGTGATTTCATAAGAATAAAAATCAGTTGCTGAATTTTAAAATTGTATGTATTACTCCCATTGATTTTCTACAACTTTTGATCTGGGTGTCTTTAGAATATCAGCTTTTGAACTCAAGATTTTCATCATTAAGGGTATAATTATGAAGCTGTGCTGTGACATGTACTTCAGGGTCCTAGGAGACTAAGTGTCAATATAAATAAAAATAAACAAAATAGTACAAAATTCCCAGTGCCACCCATCAACACCCAACACTGATAAAAACTGTAATCGAATCCATTTGAAAAATGCTTGTCCTGCAAATAGTTCTTTACCAATGTTCTGCAATCAGTAGCTATCTTTTAATGGCACTTAGCAAAGGGAAAAATTCCATCTGTCTTGTTGAGTCTGTCAGTGACAACCACATCAAGCCTCTTACGGGGTCTCAAAGGCTACTGTAGATTAAGGATCAGAAATTCTGTGACATTAGTTTCTGGGGTTGTCTCAGGGTTGAACTAGGCTGACCGATCTCAGGCCCTGGTGCTTTCTTAACTTTTCTCTCGAGGCCAGCAAGAATCAGTGCTGTCACGTTTCATGTTTCATTCTGGTTACACCCAAGATTTTCCTCAGGCATAAATTAGCCAAAGTAAAGTATCAAGAGTGTCAGAAGTTTTCTTCTTACATTTGGCTAAATCCCAACTGCCCATTTGCAAAAGGAGTGGTTCGTGCAAATGCAACACAAGGCATTGTACCAGCAAATTGATTACTTTCAGAAGCCCCACCTCTGAAACTCCTGTTCGGGGCACTCAGTAATGCTAGCTAAGGGGCAGGGTGAGGGTAAGGCACAGGGGACTGATTTAGATTTGTAGGCATTTGCTTTCTGATACAGGAGTGCCAAGAAGAGGCCTGAGGGTGACATGGAGGCACCTGAGATGGTGTCAGAAAGCTGGCTCTCCTGCTGCCCTAGAAAGTGAGTTGTCACGGCCAGTTCAGAGCACCCGAGCGAGAAAATCACCATCATCTTTTCTTTTTAATATAAAAAGTTAAATATAACTTAAATAATCTTGCAGGAAATTTTTTTAAAAATTAATTTCTCTGGAGCTGAGATAATCTGGATTTACTCAAATGGGCAAGAAGCAGGGGTCAGCACATTTATTACTGATTTCACCCTTACTGTGTGAACCTGATCGAGTTTCTTAACCTCTCCTAAGCTTACGTTTTCTTATCTCTAAAATGGGACTCATGAGAGTATTGCAATTTTTGAAAAAAATGACCTATGTGCAGTTCTAGAGCAAAGCATAGGTTGCCTAATAAATGTTATTGTTCTCCTCAAGAAGGAACAGTCATGAGTAAATCAGAAGATAATAGTAATTATAGCATGCCCCCTGTATTAGTCAGCCAAAGGGGTGCTAATGTGAAATACCAAAAATGAGTTGGTCTTTACAAAGGGTATTTATTTGGGGTAGAAGTCCACAGATACCAGGCCATAAAGCATTATGTTTATTCTCTCACCACAGTCCATTGCCATGTGTTAGAGCAAAACAGCTGCCAGCATTTGCCAGGGTTCAGGCTTCTGGGATTCCTCTCTTCCTGGGGCTGCGTTTCTCTCCGGGCTTAGCTCCTGTTTCCTCCACAAGGTCAGCTGTAGAAGATCAGGCAAATGGCTTGCTTCTCTCCTCCTGGGGCCTTCTTTCCAACATCAAACTGCTTCTCCAAAGATTGCTTCCCAAAACTGTTCTTGCCATGCCTTTTATATTTGATTCCCCACCCACCAAGGGGTGGGGCTCAACACCCTAATCATAACCTAATCATGCCCAGATTAACAGATCAGTTTACAAGCATAATCCAATTATATTTTTGGAATTCATAATTCCATCAAACTGGCCAACGGTTACACCCCCTAAGGCCAAGTTTTACCTCTGACTGTCAAATAGCTTATAAAGTGGTTCTTAAACCAGAATCACATGGAGACCTTGTTAACACATTGCCCAGGGGAAAGAGAGAGGGATTGAGAGGGAACCACTAAGATGTAAGGAGGTTTTCTTTTTGGAGTAATGAAAATGTTCTAATATTGATTGCAGTGATGAATGCACAACTCTGTGATTATACCAAATGCCGTTAATTGTACACTTTAGGTGTATTATATGGTTTATGAATATGTTTCAATAAAATTGATTTTAAAAAACACATTGCCTCCCTATCCCAAGGAGTTCTGATTCGGTAGCTTTGGGGCATAATCTGTATTTTAGCAACCTTGGATATTTCAAAGTACACCAAAGTTTGAAACCCACTATGTTAGAGCTCTCTGTCAGTATAGGGACAGAAAGGAATCACTTCTTTTGACTCTAATAAATTTACCATTTCTGGTGAAAAATACATCCAATCAGTTAATAAAAATTTTAAAACCTAGATTTTTAAACACCATGTAAGCACTGCCTAAATCCCCCTGTGCTTCAATTTAGCTGAGCCATGAAGTAGATATTGTATAGCAGCCCAACTTTTCCCAGATGATAAAATTCTAATTCAAATGTCACACCTATCTCTGAAACCTCCCTGACAATCTCATCCTCCCTTGTGGTACTGATCCAGTCTTCCTCTGGGTTCCTGGCTCTTGGCAAACTGTATTTAGAATCCCTGCATACCTGGCCCCACTGACTGTGAGCTTCTAGTACCAGGCACATAGTAAGCAATATTATGTGCCAATTTCATAACGTTATATGTTTCTTCAAGTAATTTATGCTTATTTTAGAAAATTAAGCTCATATAGAAAAGGTAGAAGTAACCATGGATAACATTTTGAAGTATTTGTTTGAATTTTCAAGCACATTAAACTCTAAGAAAAGATGCTTCTTAATCTCAAGTTATTTCCCTCAGGAAGGAAAAGCGCAATAATTTGCTTTAAAAACTTACCATTCATTTCAATGTTGATTTAGCATCTCTTACAAACACACTCCCCTCTCCTCTGCAGTGTAACTGACTTTAAATGGATTGGCAATAAATGAATCATAAGCAACTCCTTTTACAAACACTTGTAATGAGCTCTTTATTATTCTTTTTAAACACGCAATATTATAAAACACAAAACACACACAGTTTACCTCTTGCTGAAATGAAAAGAGACAAGTCTGTAGTGAAGTGCTTTGGGGAACTGGTAAGTACATGCTTCCACCAGTGGAAGATCCCTAAGCAGTCCAAGAGATAGCAGTAGCAGCAGAGAGTTGGGAAGTGGCTTCCTAAAATGAATGGTACCTGTCCTCAAGGAGTTCACAGTCTGTGGGGTACAAGGACCATGTACGGTGAAAAATGCCACCTGGAAGAATGTATAGCTATGCTATGGAATGGAGAGAAAGGAGGGACTGCCTGGGGTTGTTGAGAAGGGAACATTTGACCTGAGTCTTGAAGGATGAATAGGAGTTCACCCAAAGATATTCCTGAAGCCAGGTATTATGTTTATTGAGCCTTCTTTTCAGATAGTTCAGATAAGCACACTTAAAAATAAGTTCTAAATTAAAAAAAAACATATATATATGAACTGATGGGACTCAGATAAGTAGACTTAGTTCTCATCAAGTGCTGACTGCCCAGCCAGTGCGTTCAGACCACGTAAAATCCAGTTGTGCTAATGAAAATGAAGGCAGCAGGATTTCCAATTTAATAGGAGAGAAAAAAGAAAGGACATTTTTAAAAATCAAGGATGTATTCATTTCCCCAATAACAACTAAGCCCCTCCACGTGCTCTTGTTAACTTGTGAACTTTCCAATTCATATTCTAAGGATTCGTCCTGATGTTTTGAAAAAGCTGTTACAGATAGTCTGCAGGATTTTATTTAGGCCACGCACAGCTTAATTTTTATTTCTGCCTCTCTCAGCTCAATGTCTATTCATTTTTCAGTCATAAATTAATTGGATTATGTAGCGGCACCTAGTGGCAGAGGCTAAAACCCAAATCTATTTTAACGGTGGAATTTGTCCTGCTTAATCCTCACACTTTGGTTCAAGAAAGCCGTCATATTCCAAGCTCTGTTTTCAACCCATCTCAGCCTAGTGATACTAAAGCAAGACCATACGAGCAATGTGGACTGAAAAACAACTTATTAGAGAGATGAAAGGAGAAAGAGGAGGACAAGAGGGTGGAAGAAAGGGAAGAAGACGATTGATTGCAGGTGGGTGAGAATTGCAGTGGAGTCTAGATTAGCGATAAGGGAAATTATAAGAAAGGTAAGTCTACATCTTGAGACAGGAAATGTAATGAGGACCTGTGGTAGGCTGAAGAACAGCGCAATTAATATTTTGTTTCTGTCAGTTGCATTCTGATTTGAAAGGGTAGGATAAGTATTTTCAGGAGGATTTTGAAGTTCAAGATACATGAAAATTTAGATGTTCTTTAAACAAAAAAAAGACATAGTTCTGATTTTCACAAATTATAAAATACCTGTCCCACTTCTCGATTTCTGTCCCCCTCCCGTTTTCTGATCACCTTAGTATGTCACCTTGTTTTCCCACTAAAGGGATCTATTTGAGATGGGGACATTAATCTGCCAGAGGGAATATGATTTCATGTTGCTCTGAAAATAAGGTGGTGGTGTGCTACCCGCCAGCATGTACTGCAGGAAAACCAACCAATCAACCAAAATAATAACAGCAACAAACCCACAAAATAAATATATCACCTAATAAATTAATTAAAAATAAAACTATACAAAATTGCTAGGAGACAGTCTGAGTGCAGCTTTAAATAAGTTGAGGGAATCAAACCAAGACAAAATCCCAAGGAATTTAAAGGAAATCACACGTGAAACCACTACCATAAATCTCTGACGAAACAAAGGGAAGGAATGATGCTAAAGGACTGGACTTAATTTTAAAATATCATAAAATTGATTTTGAAGACCTGCGGGTCAAGGAGCTTTGCCTCAACCCCTCGCATGATTCTAGAGCAGCTAATTTAGCAGTGTTTTGTCACCACATATAAGTTGAGCCCCTTATAGCTCTGGGTCCACAGGGACATTATCTGAAACATAAGATGCTACTTGCCCCTTGGAGGTGAAATTCAGAGATGGTGTTACACAGAGCTGCTCTGATTCTGAGACCTGAGTTCCTACGGGGCTCCCTGGCTCCCAGACTCCAGTCATCCTTCTCCCAACTGTTCCTTTGCACATGCTTTTCCCTCTGCCTGAATTATTCACATAATACAATGCTATTCACTTTCAAGATGCCAGTTGACTATGACCTCCTTTGGGAACCCTTTCCTAAGCCTTTCCAGTTATTCATTCTGTCTATTGTATCCCTACAGAAATTCATACAGCTCTTCACCATCCCACTGCATTATAATAATTTTTTCATGCTTGTCTTCTTCATTAAACCATGACCTCTGAGAGCAGAATCATACCATGTACCTAACCACCCACCACCAGTTCAGCCCATTTAATTATTATTTAAATATACACTATACCATGCACTAAGCTGGCCTTGGGGATAAAATGATATCCCCATTTTATGAATGATGGATAAGACACAAGTCCTGTTATTCTCTGGTGGAAAAGACAAGCAAAAGCATGAATCAATTTGATATGTTCTAGTAAATGTCAGGATTGGGAAAAGCATAGTGTGCTGGGGACCATAGAACAGAGCCACTCAGTTTACAGAAAATCCTCGGAAGGCTTCCTGGAGGTGGAGAGGCTGGGGAAGGAGCATGGGAAGGGTATGGCAGGCAGCACAAAGGCACAAAGGCATGAACCAGCACAGCGTGCGCTGTCACGTAAGTGGTCTGGTGCTCTTCCTGCCTCTGGCCCCTCCCCTGCAAATCCATCCTCAGCATACATTGTCACCAGAGTGCTCCACTTAGCATGCATACATGTATAGATTAGGAATGTCTCTCCCTGTTCAAGCTTCTTTAATGGCTTCCCATTACTAGTAGGAAAATTCCAGTTCCTTATTAACTCAGCCTGTGTGCCTGCCCTGATACAGTGCCTGGGATGCAATATATCTTTTTGGATGAACAAATAAACAAATAAAAGTTTTAGTAAATTGATAGATAGTTTGCATGAGAAAGAGGGTAAGGGAGGAATAGAAAATGTTTATTCTATTTTTATAGTCCATAGTCCTCCCACAGAGCTTTGTCAAGCTGAATAACTTTAGAGTAGCAAATAAGAAAAAAATATTAATGAAATAAAGTACATTTAAAATTACTTATTTATTTATAACTCATTTTATTTTAGAAATGGTTTTAAGTGGCTGGATTAATTTTAATACTTCTAACTTTCATTTTAAATGCCCATTGCTGGAATGTTTGCTATGCAACATAATATAGTAGGCACTTTTCATGAATTATCTTAGGAAAAAATCATAAACACACAATGAGGAAAGTGCTATGGTAACCAACCTCATATTCAAGATGAGGAAACTGAAATTTAGAGAGGTTATGTGACTAGCAAAATGTCACATAGCTGAGAAGTGGAAGAGCCAAGATTTGAACCCAGCACTGTATGACTGCCACATCCATGTTCCTAAATACTCTGGGTGTTTTAAGCAGGTTGACTTAGTCCAGAGTCTCACATGGATTAGAGGAGAAGGGAGAAACTCAGGTTGTTTAGGAAATGATATGTAGGACTTACCCCCAAGGAGGAAGCAAAATAGAAATCTAATTTCTACTGTTCCAAGTGGTGCCTCACAACCTCAGGTTCAATTCAAACCAGCATCAGCATCTATATTCAGGGGAATGTAATCCAGTGTCTGGGCAGCAGGACGGAAGCAGATCAAACGTAAGCTGTCCTCAAGTTCATACCAGTACTTGGGTCATGGTTTCAAGTGATCTAGCTATGAAGTGGCATCTCCAAGTGAACTGGGATTATGAGGCTCAGGGTCTGGCCAACTGACACAGAAGGAACAGGCAAGGGACTACTAGGGTGTCAGCAACTGCCTCCTCCACATTATCATCAAGGAGACTTAGATTCAAGGAACTATAGCATTAGGCAGAAAATTGATATGAGAGTCCATTTCACATAGACACCAAGTATATGGGGGCTGGCAGAAGGCTGATTTAGTGGACACCCAGGCAAACCCACTTCTTCCCATGATGCCAAGATACCAAGCCTGTGGCAGCAAAGCAAATTTTAACTTCTATCCATTGATGGGATGCGGTGTCTACTGTTCTCCCCTGTCCTGATCGGTTATTCCAGAAGAATGAGATAGGGCTGAGTTTGAGCTAACAGTGAAGGATTCAGTACCTACAGCTGAGAAGGGCTGAGGAAGGCAGAGAATGAAAATATAGATTCTTTCATTTAACCAAGAATCTTCCCAAAAGCCATGTAACATGACAGTGGGATTTCAGGCAAGTGTAGGAGATATTTGGGAGGCAGAACTATTCTATATTCTCTTAAATAATACCTAGGCAAAGGCCCTGATTTTATGAAAATCCTGTTACTTATATTTTCGACAAATGGTACAGAACAGCCATATTACCTTAGAGGACCATAGCTAGAGGGAATAAATTATGACCTGCTCTTTTTTCATTTATAAGGACAAAACTTAACACATATATTACTTTAATGTATTTTACTGGGTAACACAATTTTTCCCTTTTAGGTAATCATATTCCAGTAGCTTTTATTCATATCACGCTTGCCTGTAAAGTATTAAAAGGCAGGGAAGTGGCTGTGGCTCAGTGGATAGAGCCCCCGTTTACCATATGGGAGGCCCGGGTTCATGTCCCGAGGCCTCCTTGTGAGGGCACGCCGGCCTGAGCGGTGCGGTGGGCTGATGCAGCAACCTCACGGCAGGTAGCGGGTGTGGCGCAATGGATAGCGCACCCGTTTACCATATGAGAGGCCCCGGGTTCGCTTCCCGGCGCCTCCTTGTGAGGGCAGGCCGGCTCGCGCGGCGCCGTGGGCTGATGCGGCAAGACCTCACAGCAAGGGGGATATAAGCGGACACAGAGAAGACGCGCAGCGAATGGACACAGCAGCACAAGCAGCAAGGGGGGGATAAATAAATAAATAAATAAATCTTAAAAAAATAAATAAGTAAATAAATAAATAAATAAAAGGCAGACCACAATTTTGCCCTGTAATTCAATGATGTCTCTTTTATTAGTAGTAAAAAGTAATCAGGTAATATGACACCACATAAATAAAATTTTGAATCAAATTAATTTTGCATCCTATACTTTTCTGAATACTCCAGAACAGAGACCTCATTCTTTTTCTTTTTTATTATTATTCCATGGATATGCATACTATCTACATCTAGGATCTATTGTAAACTTGTAAGCCACATTAGTAGTTTCAAATGCAAAAAAAACCAGATGCAAATATTACTTAATGGTCTGATTTTCACCTGGTGCTTTTCCCTAAAAGATATTGGACAATAATCTTTTATTAACTAATTTTTGGTCAAAAGATTAATATTTTTGAATTTTATTATAAAAGTAATCAAATGTTAAAATAAAATACACATTATAATATGTATAGATTTTAACATCAACACTTAAATCTCCTTACCAGCAAAAGACAATACTGTTTTACTTTCCTCAGAAAGGAGTCTGACCTGTGCTCTATTTTCCCATGGAATTATTTTGAATGAAAACTTACTTAGCTGAATGACAAGATGTAGCTGAGGTATTTTGTCATTATAAATATTAATAATAGCAATAAGATTTATTAAAATCAATATTTAATATACCATGAAAGACATCAAAAATAAGATGGATTGTTGGATCACTATGGGAATGAAGAGGTACAGAGATATGTGATAATGTAAGTAGAATAAAATGTTCCTTGTAGACACTTGGAGGTGGGTATGTGGGTGTTTAAAGCTCTTCCAACTATGCTCTATGGTTTTTAAATTTCCATAATAAAATGCTAGGAAAAAAATCAAGGAGGAACTAAATAAAATAACTCTGTGATTACAAAAGGAATTTCTTCAAAAAACTTTATCAGACATTTACTATTTACAATGTAAACAAAAATCAAGAAGAGTTTCAAGAGGTCATTCATAATCCTGAAAATAAACCAAAACAGGATGATTATTTTTAATGGAAAAGAAAAAGAGACATTTATTTTAAGATCTCAAGTTAATTCAGGTCAGAATATATTATGTTATTCCATATATACTATATTTGCATAATATACATATATTTACATGTTTGTGTATGAAGATGTGGAGAATGAAGAGGAGTTAGAGAATAAGAGAAAGGAACCATGAGAAAGACTGCCAAACATTTAAGCAGGTCTGAGAGATGAGGTTTGTCCATTTTTGTTCAGAAAAGCAACAAAAAATGTTGTGCCTAAAATATTGAAGAAAACCCAGGATGGATTGTTTAGTAACTATAGCACATGCAAGATGAATATTAACATGCATGTCCCATGTTTCTACAAGAAATGCCTGTTGGGACCAGAGGGATTTAATAATGATTTTTTGAAGCTGACTGTAACTCAGAGTAATCAGTGAAACTTAAAAATATATATATGTACAGACACTGTAGTGTGCACCCATCTAGAAGTCTGAGCAGTAAGTCTGGGACGAGGCTTGGGCGTCTGTATTTACTTATTTATTTGTTTTTGCAAGAGGTGATTCCCATGCACAGCTAGTTTTGAGCACTATTTCCTTGCCCCTTAAGATACAGTCATGGGATCAAACCTAAACATTTCTCTTTAAATTATTAGTCCTTATGGTGCTTTCCTCCCATTTTGTTCAGCTGAGTTCTGTGAGTTGAAAGGATATTATTTTCTCCAAGGTACCAATACACTGTCATTTCATACTTGAAAAAAAAATGCAGTTATAGGATCTAATTGTGGGCTTTGTTTTTGTTTTCAAAAGATGAAGTGAGGAAGAGGAAATTGGTCTAACGGTGTTTACAAAGGAGACTGGCAGAGGACATGCAGGGAGAGGGAAGGAGTAGGATGTTGACAGTTTAAAAACCCTGGTATAACACTTATACCCGTTATCATTTTGTAAGAATCCCTCAAGGAATTGAGGTAGGATAGCATCAGCTAGTCAAGGTAATTAGGGTGAAGAGTTCGCGCATCTCAGTGCACCTGGGAGAACCCTGGTTTGTGCCTAGTGTCTGGGCATAATTATTAATAATATCCCCTTTTCACTCTCAAAATTACCCTGGACTTTCGACAATAAATTACAGGGCCACCCTACAGTTAAGGAAGAGTATTTTGGGATCAGATTACAAATACAGACTTTTACAAGTTTCTTAACCTCACTGAGTCTCTGTACCTGCATTTGTAAATTGAGAATGGTGTCTTGAAGGTTATTGTGAGAGTTGAATTAAACAATCAAGGTGAAATGCTAGGACTTGAGACGTGCACTAGGTGGTGGCTCAGTAACAATAGTGGTTAGTAACGTGATTAATAGCACAGGCTTGGAAGCCAGCCTGTTTGGACTTAAATCAAGACTTCATCACTTCTTAGCAGTACGACTTGGGAAAACTGTCTTGACCTCTTTATTCCTCAGTTTCCTTATCTATAAAATGGATACAAGGAGAGTCACTGCCTAATAGGGCTTATTGCAAGGATAAAATGCATTAGAATATACATAAGTGCTTTGAACAATGCCTGGCACATAATATGTGCTCAATAAATGTAATCTATTATTATTAATTCAATGAAATTTAGATTTTTTATCTCCCCTTGTTGATAAAATGACATCTCGCTTATCATGGTATAAAAACACTTAGGATAAAAGACAAGCTTCCATTTTGGTCTTTGCCATTTTATTTAAATATACTGATCATAGCTATTCCTTCTTTTTTTCTTTCTTTCTTTTTATTTTTATTTTTTGCATGAGTGCTCAGAACCTGTACCACTTTGTTCTCTTGCTATCATTACTGCCCATCCTGAACAAGCGGGACCCTATAGGGCTACATCTGGGCATTGACTTCAAGGTCCCTATCTTCTTGATAAGAAAAAGGGTTGGGGAAGGAACAGAAGAACATGGACCAAGTATTAAACAAGAGTCTGTGCCCATAAGCTAAAGAGAAGCTGACAGCAAAGCATATGGTGTAACCAAAGCTTCAGCCCAAAGGAGCTAGAAAGAAATGCAGTCTAGGTATCAGGCTTGGGATGATTGGGTAGAGAGGATAGTAGGTATAAACAATTTGCCACAAAAACTTCCATAGTAGGTATTCATAACTAATATTCCCATTCCTTCGTATGAGTAAAATAAGATGGTAGGTTAATATCACACATAGGAGTAATTTTTGATTTATCATGTAGCTTTATGTTTAGATGTAGGGTCAAGTGGGAAACCAATGAAATGAAATACTGCCACGCAATATTTAACTTGTCAAGCAAAGAATTTTTTAAATTGTTTTCTTAGCTCACTCTGAACTATCCATATGGCTAATCCTATTCAGTCAAAGAAACATGTGGAACCTGTAACCAGTTTATTGATAGAGCTGACCTTGGAAGGATGCAAGCAGGAAGCAACTTTTATTTTTTTAAATCACTCTCTCAATTTGCTCTTTCCCATCCCTGGAAGAAATCTTGGTCACTCTCCGATAATAAATCTTAAGTTTCTTTTTCAACACAATAAAAATAAAATCCAGCCAGTGTAAAGTGAAAGTTTCAAGCTCTCATCCAATTTACAATTTTTATCCTCCCTTAGTCTGGAACCTGCTTTCTGCTTGAAAATCCGCCAAAGGAGATGTGGGGCATATGCAGCATGTTAATTCAAGTTCTGTAACAGGGAAATCCTGAAATATCAGTGGCTTAATGTGATGGTAATATAGCTTTTCCTCATAAATAGTAGAACAGTTTGTAGTGGACACAGGGCACTGTGATGGTGGTAGGGCTACAGTCCACCCAAGTCATTCAATGATCCAAGATGTCTGAAGCTCAACTATCTTCAATTATGCAGATTCCAAAGTTGCCCTGGTCTTGGTTTGGATGGGAAGCAGACCACGGAAAAATGATGTGAATATAAGCAATTTGTATTTGGGAAGTAATCTCAGCAAACTACTAAGGGACTAGGGAAGTGAGATGGGGGAGGGAAATATGACTATAAAGAGTATACAAATAACCACCGAGGGCAACTGGAATTTAATCCTGCTGGGAAACAGTATGGAATATGTGCCTCAGAGTTATCTCACCCATGAACAGGGAGCTGAGGTATTTATCCACCAACTCCAAAGAGTTATTGACTTAGGGTTGTTCTCAACTTGGGAAAGGCCCTAATTTCCTGGATTTTCCAACCTGCCATATATTTGGACAAACAAGATTTTGGTGTCCAGAGAAAACTCTCAGGCAAATAAATTCAGATGCTGGCAGTTGGTATATGGTTAGTGTCCACTTAAATAATAAGGGTTGAAGGCACAAGGACAAGGCATTTATGATGTCTGCTACACCCTAAATATCAACATCAAGCTGGCAGAAGAGAGGAAGAGAAAACATGGAAGATTTTATTAGGAGTTAATGTGGATCAGAACGGAGTAACATATAACTCTTCACCCACATTTCATTGGACAGAACTAATACCTCTTGCCCCCACCTAGATGCAAACAGCAATGACCTTGGAAAAGGGAACCTTTTGGAGGGTAGTCATTTTTCAGCATGATCAATCATATTTATGGAAAGGGAACACAATCCACAGCTGATTGCTTCTTTTCCATATATTCATCTTGCTCTTCTACTTTTCATCCCCAGTCACTCATCTGCACTCAGTTCTTCAGAGCTCGAATTAAAGGAGGCACAGGAGATATGGGGTAAAAATTTCTTATCTGATTCATTCAGCTAAAATCTGATATTACTGCTCTTTAGATATGGCAGTGCTAAATACTGACTTTTTCTCTGTAGGGTAATTTTGTGGGTTTTTCAGAGCTCTTCATTTCTGGGAATCTCTTGCCTATAGTTTCCTTGATGGGGGCAACAGCTCCTCCCATTGGTCTCCTAATCCCCCCAAGCTCCTGGTTGCTGGTGGTTCCTCTTCTGTTGAGGTTTATCTTGCACAAAACAGCATTGTTTTGAGAAAAACCCCTTTCAAGACAAACTATCCATTCCCCTTCCATGTGATCCATGTCAGGCCCTCAATTATCTAGACCTGCAGACCATTCTCAGCACTGCCCCCTCCTTGGTTCTAAAGAGCAGCTAAGCCATGAGTTTATATTTTTTCAGGTATCCCAGTGTCCCTCAAGGTCTAGGTACCACATATCAGGCTCTTTAAGTGTTTCTCTTGAAGCCCCTCTCAATTGTCCTAAGGCAAAGGAACACTCTCCTCTCCCTTCCCCTTCTCATGGGGAAATAAAGTGGAAACTCACAGCACACTGACTGCTCTGGTCAAAGACAACCTCCCATCAGCTGCTTCAGCATCTCAATGAAGTTTCGCATCTTGTAGTCTGGAGGGATGAAGAGCTTTTACAGGCATATTTCACTCTGCACTACATTTTCTGCATGCTCAGCAGAGTTGGCCTTTTCCTTTCTTTAGAATGTGGAGAAGCATGTGACTAGTTGTTCTTGGCCTTTTGGATCTCTGTGGATGCTCCAAGATAATAGGGAAACCTGAATTACACACCCTGTTATACATGTTAAGGACTTTCTCCCAGTGTCTACATTTGTAGGTTGTCCTGGTAGCTACAATAGCCAAAAAAAGAGAACTCTGGAAATTATTAGGCTTGTTTCTTAGATTTTTAGGAAGACAAGTTTCAAACAAGAAAGGAAAAACCTTTGGTTTGATCCTATGGCAAGAGACAGGAACTCTTTAAATGAGATCTTAAAGGAAGACATGGCTTAAGGGCTGTAAAATAAGTGAAATTCTCAATGTCTAGTCTAAATGAAGACTCAAAAGAAGATGGTAGGGAGGGGCATTTAAACAGAACAATTTGGCTATCCAGGGACCTCTCTGATGAGCTCATATTTGAAAAGGACATCCTCACATACATGCTTACACAATAGTGGGGGGGGGACATGAGCAAACATAAATGCAAATGAGAAAAACAAATCTATAAAAGTAGCTTTCAGAAAATTGAAGGACATAATGAGCTAAGGTTTAGGAACAGTGCTAAAGAAAAAAAGGGGGATGATTTTTTAAAAGCCATATTTGCAAAATAAGAGAAACAAGGCAGGAATAGATCACTGCTTAAATGAGATAGCACACCATTAACATATAACATAGAGAAGACAAAAGGACTGAACTGCTCATTTGTTTTTACTTTTTTGTCCAGAGGATAGTTTTCCAACTGGAAAAAAAATGTGATAAAAGCATTTTAGGATCAAATTAAAGACCAGTAAGTGGCAAGATTGTAAAGAACACCCAGTCTTCTTAGATGAGTTCAAGTCTCCAAGTCTAGGGAAGTTATATCCCAATATAAAAACATAAAACATATTGACCACAGACCTACACTCAGTTGCTGTTGAGAAATCCCTAGGAAGCTGAGCCATTACAGGGTCTTTGTAGGTTTGCTTCCTCTACTTGGAGCACCCATGCCCCACTCCACCCTCCCTTGATCTGGATAACTAATATGCACCCCTCACTGCTGAGGGAGCACCTTCTTTAGAAAGCTTTTTCTGCCTCTGGTAGGCTGGTGTAGATGCCCCTAAAAGTCCCTTGAGTACTCTTACCATACTGCCCTCAGAAGACATATCAC
The DNA here is from genome assembly GCA_029593785.1 of Cabassous unicinctus. Lineage (NCBI taxonomy): Eukaryota > Metazoa > Chordata > Mammalia > Cingulata > Chlamyphoridae > Cabassous > Cabassous unicinctus. Next base: position 40,952 of record JAQZBX010000364.1, on the reverse strand, counting down.
TAGACCCTACCTATAAGGTATCTATCTGTAAGGAAGCTTCTTTGCCTTATTCCCCATTGTATCACCTGGGCTTCACAGAGTACAAGGGACCATGTAAGTACTCAATAAATATTTGTTACATTAATGAATTGACTCTATTATCACTGTATCTTCCTTCATCCTTTCTCATAGAAGAGTTTGTCTTCTCTGAGGGCAAAGCTAAATAGAATGTTTTGTCGATGCATAGAGTCAGTGTTTTCTATATGGTAGAATAGAGAGATACCTGGGGGCATAAAAATATATTGTGCTGAAAAAAAAAAATCCTTTGTCAGGTCACAGCAGTGATATCTGGAAGAATATCCAAATACTTATGCCCCACAATATGCCAACAAGCAATATACCTCAATAATTCCTCCTTAACCCAGTATTGGCAGTGTGTCAGGACCTGTGTTAAAGAGTTTTTAATTCTTATAACAGTACTGCTAGGTAACTATAACATTTTACAGTTGAAGAAATAGGTTCTGAAAAGTAAAGCATCCTGCCCAGGATCACACAGAAGGCAAGCGAGAGAAGCTGTATTCCCTTCCAGGTGTGTCAATCCACAACCTTTGTACCTATCTATCCACTATTAAGCTGCCTCTCCAAGAAATGTGGGTGTGAAAGCACAATTCTCTTAACCTTGAGAGCACAGAGAACAAAGTGCTCTGAAGGGGCATGACAGAACAACACAGCAAAGTATAGAGAGAATTCTTAAAAGCACTTTAAATAACAGCTGTATTATTTCTGCTGAAGAGGTTTCAGCTCAACAAAATATGTTCCTTAAACCATTACAGTGTCAATTGAGATGCTACTGCCATGATGAAGTTTAACAGAAGCAAAATGTTACTCTTAAAACAATAAGGATTCTTACATTCGGGATTTGTCTTAGTTTGCCAGAACTGCTATGACAAATACTGCACAATGTGTTGGCTTAAACAACAAGCACCTATTGTCTCATGTTTTTGAAGACCAGAAGTCCAAAATTAAGATGTTGGCAGGGCTGGGTTGTCTCCTGGATCCAGTAGCGTTCTGGTGGAGGCAGTCCTCCATCTCATGGTGATCTCTCTCTCCTCTCTTGCTGCTTCTTCTGACTTCTGGCTTCTCCTGCTCAGTCCTCTGAATTTCCTCTCTTCATAATATGGATGAAGGCCCACCCTGATTCAATCTGGCCACACCTAAAGAGGATCTTTGAAGGTGCAATTCACAAATGAGTCCACACCCTGACTTATCTTAACATATTCAAAGATACTATTGTCAAATGGGTTCACACCCCCAGGAACTCATATTAATTCCTGAACTTGCCTTTTGTAGGGTGCCTTATTCAATACCCAACAGGATTTGATTTTGCTATACAGAAAAAAAGCTTAATTTCACCAATGTTGAGAGTAAAAGCAGACAAGCAAGTAACCTTTTGTGAAGTTGTTTGTCTAAGATTAACCAAAGGTTTGTGTAGTATTTATTGTAAACAGTGGTAGAGGTAGATAGCTATACACATACAATTTGCACTTCCTTTGCCAGAGTGCAGAGTTGGTGCTCAGCCATGGATTATGTGACTACTTCTCTCCAATGGGATATGAGCAGAAGTGATGTGCATCACTTCTAGGATTCATGCTCTCATTTCCCATCCATTGGTTGGACGTGAGGATATCAAGCCCCTGAAGACCCAAGATGGAAGGAGTGTAAAACCCTGTAGGGGAAAGCTGCCTACCAACCAGGACACTTATCAGACCATTATGTAGGCATAAGCTACATGTTAGAATTTATCTGTTAGAGCAACTAGTGCTATGCAATACATAAAGCACTCTTCACCTTAAAGTAGAATGCTGCTACAATAAGAATCACAAAGAAATTACATTGGTTTAGAGGTCAAGTGTGGGCAGTAAAGAACCAGATAGCACAAGTTGAAAAACATGGAAAACAATACTATATAGAGGCAAAATATTTAGTAAAATTGCCCCCTGCCATAACATGGGCTGACTATATACTTATTGATCTCGGGGTTTTAGGAGAAGTTGGAAAGAATATTCATGTATGGTGGCTTTACTTGCTGCATTTCGCAAGGTATTAAAAAAATGACCTTAGGCAAAAAATTGGCTGACTTAGAATCAGAGTTGAAAATATGGGACCTCACAAGGATGGAAAAGTGAGCTCTTCTAGAATCTAAGACATAAAAGATGAAAAAAAAAATCTTGGAGAAACAGAGACCTATTTCAATTTCTCAGGTAGATAAAGTGATTCAGTCTTGTAGCAAAAATCAGCACAAGGATATTGCAGTCTGCCTGAGCCTATTTTTTCAAATGCCACCAAGGTAACTGCCCTTATGTTGAAAGTTAGAGACACAGGAGAGAGAAAACAAATAAAGCAGACATTGAAGTTACCTTTAGGAAAGAATTTGAGATGGGATTATTGGCTCATGGAGTTAACTGGAAACATTCACACAACTGAGTACTATGCAGGTATAAAAAGGAATGTTGAATATCTCTAGGAACTGGTATGGAGTGATCTCCAGGGCATGTTGTTAAATGAAAAGAGAAAAGTGCAAAAGAATAAATATAGCATGCTAACTTTTGTGTAACAGAAATATGAAAATATATGTGTATCTACAAAAAGAAACACAAGAAGGGTAAACCAGAAACTAAAGAGATTGGTTACCTGTCATAAAGGTAGTCTGTCTTAAAATTTATTTTCTCCACTTTCAATATAGCGACATTGCCTTATTTTTGTTAACGTTAGCTTTGTATATCTTTCTCCATCATATGAATTTCAGTGTACAGGTGCACTGCTCAGATAGCTACAGGGAGATGACTGCTGCCTGTTGCCACATCTTCAGTTCCACCACAATGTTTCCACTGAAGCCAGGCTGCCCCTGGGCTGTTCTCAGCCAGTGATTGAGGACAGCAGGGGCACAGATGATTGGCCATTTCTGCTCAATGTGGGACTACTCTAGCGGGCAGTCTTTGCTTAGGGTCTCCCCATTGGTCTGGCTGTGACTAGCTCAGAACTGTGCAGTTATCGGAGGCTTTCCCACTCAATCTTCCTTTTTCCCCTCTCCCCTTTTACAGGTGTCAGCTTGCCTCACTATCTGAAAGAGGAAGCTAATCTTTCCCCCTCCCCCTTTATCCTTCACAGGCATTACCCCAATAAACCTCTTACACATCAAATTCCTTCTGGGCATTGCTGCTCAGGAAACCTGAACTGCAAAGGCAGGCTCTGTTTTACTTTAGGTCTTTCCTTTACTAAAACAATTTATGTCTTGATTTTAAAATCTAACAACCTTTTAACTGGCTATCGTGGTTTATTCATATTCACTGTGGTTATTGATTATGATTTTGACTAGTTTCTATCCTTTTACACTTTGCTTTTTATGTATCCTGTTTTTTCTAGGATTTATTAATTTTCCTTTTTTTTTTTTTTTGGTCTTTTTCCTTCTAGCATTAGAAAATTGTATATGCTATTTCAGTGAATACACTTTATGTTTTATATATTGCATCTTTAACTGAAGGTCTAAAATTACACATGCTTTAGTACCCTTCCTAAGTAACACAAGAATCTTGAAACACTATAAATCTTCTCATTCCCATCCCACTCTCACTTTTCATACTGCTCTCATCCAATTCTTGAGTTTGGCACTTTAATCCTTCAAATTAAATGCAATATATTTTTTAAAATTTGTGTCTAAATTTTTCTTGCATCTCACCCTTCTTTCTTGCATCTCAGACATTCCTCCTGGGATCATTTTCCTTCCTTCTAGACTACTTCTTTGTTAAAGTGTCTGGCAGGCATAAAAATTGTACCCCCAAGATCTCCACATCCTAGTCCCCAGGACCTGTGAATATGTTACCTTACATGACAAAAGGACTTTTCAGATGTGATTAAATTAAAGAATTTGAGAGAGGGAGATTATCCTGGATGATCTGGATGGGCCTAATATAATCATAAGAGTCCTTAAAAGTGAGAAGGAAGCAAGAGGATTAGTCAGAGAGATATTTGAAAAATGCTACACTGTTAGCTCTGGAGATGGAAGGTCCATGAACCAAAGAAAGCAGGTTTAGTCTCATTATTTGATTCTCTTCTGTTCTGGGGGAAGCCTGCATGTTAACTTGTATATATACAAGACCCTACCTTCTGCTAGCTCTAGTATGTTTTATCCAATATATTATTGTTTTGCAGTAGATGGGTGCCCCGGAGAATATAGTTTTCCCTACCTTCAAAGTGGAAGTTATCAGGTACTTACTAACCTTTCTGGACTTTTCTACTCTCTTCTATGGTAAATAGTCAATTTAAGATTCCATTTATTGCCACAGAATTTGCATGTGGAAATATTTTGTATACAGTACTTTTGATTTGGTTAAATCTGTGATATATCTCTGGTTTCTTATCTTTCCTATTTTTTTAATCTCATTTTTTGTTAATCAGACTTACAAGGGGTGAATCTATTTTACTGACCTTTCAGAAAACCAGACTTTGATAGTTTTATATTTAAAAAATAATAATTTTGGCTTTTTTTTTTTTCTAATTCTTAAAATGATTGTAAGTTTCCTTTATTTTGGTCATGCACTCTGTGTGTGTATAAGGATTTTTCTTCAGATATTTAGCTGTTAAGTTGTTTTTTAGCATACAAGTTTATAAATATGTAATCTTCACAAAAGCACTTTTAAAAATCATTATAGGAAGTCCTTCTTTATTCTTTTTAGAGCTTTTACCATAAGCACTACCTTGCATGATGTTAATACTTCTATCCTTGTTTCTTACAACCAGATAATATATTTTTCTACTATTGTTTGAAAATGAGATACCAAATATTTCCCCTGCTTCTCGCTCAGCACTTCTATAAAATGAGACTTCCTTTTTAGAATACTATCACTTTCTCCTTCTCTCTAATGACTAACTCTTGGATTGGCTAATTAATTTAGTTGTTTTAGATTCAGGCTTAGAATTTTCCCTGAAGTTTGCCCCTCAAACTTCAGGAGTTCTTACTTAGTGCTTATATTACACATTTTCAGATAGACTATCATTATCCATTTGTTTTTAACTGAGTTTCATTTTTCATCACCAAGCCAACCCTAAATGTTTGTGAGATCCAGGACAAGAGTACAAATGGAGATGGACACACCTTATATACAAACATGAAAAGTATGACTCAAGATAGCAAACTTTTCAATAAACATGTTCTAGGCTACAACATTGAAAATATTTATCTGCAAAATGGTAACAACATCAGAAAGTATCAGTAAAAATATGGTTTTTAAAGGACTGAAAGCTAGCAAACTATAGAAAACAACTGAATCCAAATTATTATTGCACAGGCCTGGTGTTTAGTTGATGAACCAGTATTGTTTAGGTGGATATAAAATAAAGACAAACACAAATCACAAAGTATTATATATCTAATTCATAAAATTTATCTTCTTGCTGTCATTTAAAGCAAAATTACTAATTATGCTATAATAAAATAGTCTAAAAGAATAAAAATAAAATGTAATTTATTTCCAAATTTAAAAATTGAATATAATTTCATCAAAAATTAAAGTAAATTCAATATAATGTAAAATTCTATTTATGTCTTCAAAAAATATTTTTCTTCAAGTATATTCAAAATTATTTATTAAAATATAAATTATGATAATAATTGTCAAATTTTGAATCAAAATCATTCAAATAAGGCTAACTTTTGATTTAATTGTTAAGCATTTAAGAAATTTTATTTCCAATTTTTACAAAAATGAAACTCTTTTCAATTTTAGTGGTCAATATCCATCTAGGATTATTGATGTCAAAATTGATGTCATGCTTCATACATGTTATGTCTACTCTATATATGTACAAATTAAAGAGTAATATGCCTGCTTAATACTGCAAAATACTCTTCAGCTGCTGTTTTAGTTTGCTAGTAGCTGCCGGGAGCAATATACCAGAAATGGGTTGGCATTTATAAAGGAAACATTAGGTTAAAAACTTTCTGTTCTGAGGCTGTGAAAATCAAGGCATCATCAGAAATCCTGCCTCACTGAAGGTCAGCTGCTGGGAATCCTGGACTCCTGCCATGTGGCAAGACACAATGGCAGCTTTCTGGTCTGGGTCTCTGCCTTCTCCTCCAGGCTTACTTTCTCCCTGTGCTCAGCATATGACTTGTCTCTCATCTCCTCCAGGTCTCATCTCTTTCAGCTTCCGGCAGCCTCTTTCCTTGCCTCCGTGCTCTGCTGATTCCAGCCTCTGGCTCCAGGACCTCTCTTAGCCTCTCAGGGTTTTTTGGCCTCTGCTGCTTTTTCTCTGTGTGTCTTTGCTTTCAGCACCCCGCCCCCCCCCATTTTTAAAGGACTCCAGCAAGAGGATAAAGACCACCCAGGGTCACACCTTACTGAAGCAATCCAATCAACCAAAGCCCTCCAACTGAATCTGATCCAATCAAAGGGTCCTATATCCACAGGAATGGGTTAGCACCAAGATCATGATCTTTTCTGGAGCATGAGCCACAAAAAGCTTCAAACTGTCACGGCAGCCATGTACCTCTTTTGTAAATAGCATGTTAATTTGTGAGTACCTCCAGAACCAGGAATTGTACTATTAGGAAATGAACTGGTTTTTTTGTTTGTTTGTTTGTTTAGGAAGTACTGGGTATTAAACCCAGGACCTCTTACATGGGAAGCAGGTGCTCAACCACTGAGCTACAGTCACTCCCCAATGAGAATTGGTTTTTGTTTGTTTGTTTGTTTTTTCAGGAGGTACTGGGGATTGAACCCAGGACCTCATACACGGGAAGCAGGCGCTCAACCACTGAGCTACATCTGCTCCCCGACTCTTTTCTTTATCTACCTCCAGTTCTAGGCTGAAGTCTCTGTTCTGGTGCATTTTCTTCAGATGGGGTATGCTGTTGATAAACTCTCTGAAACCTTGCATAGCAACAGATATCCATCACCCAGACAGAAAATAACTTCATTGAGAATAGGATCCCTGAGTTTAGTCTTTCTTTCTGTGGATGATTTTCCTCTGTCTCTTTATTTGTAGCTCTAAGATAAGGAGTCTGTATTAGTCAGCCAAATGGGTGCTGATGCAAAATACCAGAAACTCAGTTGGTCTTTATAAAGGGTATTTATTTGGGGTAGAAGTCCACAGTTACCAGGCCATAAAGCATAAGTTTCTTCCCTCACCAAAGTCCATTGCCACGTGTTGGAGCAAGACAGCTGCCGACGTTTGCCAGGGTTCAGACTTCTTGAGTTCCTCTCTTCCCAGGGCTGCATTTCTCTCTGGGCTTAGCTCCCCTGTTTCCTCCACAAGGTCAGCTGTAGACTATGAGGCTTTCTAGGCTTTGCTTCTCTCCACAAGGCCAGCTGTGAACTCTCAGGCGAATGGCTCATCTCTATCCCGGGGTCTTCCCTCCTTCCTCACAACCAAGCTCTCTTACTTCCCGGGACTCCAGCTCAAGACTCCAACATCAAAACTTCTCCAACACTGTCCTTTGCCATATCTTTTATCTTGGAGACCCCACCCACCAAGGGGTGGGGCTCAACGCTCTATTGATGTTGCCCAGTCAACGCCCTAATCATAACTTAATCATGCCCAGATTAACAGACGAGTTTACAAGCATAATCCAATATATATTTTTGGAATTCATAATTACATCAAACTGCCAAATGGCTACAGAGTCTAATAATAATAATGATTACATATACTGATACTATTTGCCAGGCACTGTTCTAAGCTCTGTGAATCAATTCACTAATTTAATCCTCAAAAAATCCCTTGGATTAAGTGCCATTGCTATTATTGTTCTACATATGAGTAAATTAAAGCAGGAAGAGACTACGTAATTTACTCACAGGCACATAGTTAGTATGTGGCGAACCAGTATTCCAAACCAGACTGTGAGTCTCAAGTCCTTATTCTTAACCCTGACATTATGCTGCCTCGCTATTACCTGTTTGTGGAAGATTGAATTACGCACCCCAGTTTAGACATGCTCGTAATCTTAATTCACATTCCTGTGGGTGTGAACTCCTTGTATATAGGGTGCTGTTTTAAGATAAGGTGTGGCCCAACTGAATGAGGTTGAAGCTTAACCTGGATTACTGGAAGCCTTATAAAGAGAAAGAAGCTGGAAGTCAGAGTGAGAGAAACCCACGGGATAGAGCTAGAAGTCAGAAGTCAGTGGAAGCCCAGCAGAGAAAGGAGAGAACTTTGCATATGTGATGGGAAAGCCAAGGAAACCAAGGACTGTGGGACAGCCGGAAGGGTTCCAACCCTGGGAGGAAGCAAGTCTTCTAGCCTCTAAGCCATGAGCCAATAAATTCCAGTTGTTTAAGCCAAAACCTGTTTGTGGTATTTGTCATAGCAGCTCAGAAAAACCAACACACTGATTCTATTTCTTTTTTAGATATCTCGTTCTTTTTGTCAGGAAGCATAATTTTTCTTTTCATGCTTGCAATTGGAGAATTTTACTATGATAGGTCCCAATCTGTAGTTTTTCTTTTTTCTTTTTTCTCTCAACAAGCTTGCTTGGAATTTAGTATCTCCTTTCAAACTGTGGACTCAGGTGTTTCTTCAGTCCAGGGAAATTTTCATCTATTATCTGTGAAATCATTGCCTCTCCTCAATCTGTTATTTTTCTCCTTGTGGAAAAACCTATCAACCACATGCTAAATCTCTGGACCTGGATTTTTCCTTCATCTTTTCCTTCTCTATAACTTTCTGCTCTGTTCTATGAGCTATTTTACTTAATATTTCTCATCACTAATTCAGATATCACCAGAATCCATCCTCTTCTTCAATCCACTTACTGATTTTTTTGTTCAAAAATCATGTTTTCTTAGTTCCAGAAAGCCTTTAGATTGGGCTTTCTGCCCTATATCCTCAGGGGCTCCTCAGTAGTGCTATTTCCCTGGGTACCTACCTCCTTGGTTTGGCCTTTCTCTGAATGACGAGACTACATAACTGCGTTCCTGCCCTTCTCTGTGGTTGTTGAGTCATGTGGTGTCTTGAGTTCATAAGCGGTGGTGCTCCACCATGTGGAAGGCAAAGCATTTTCCACCTGTGGGCACCACAGGAAGCAGAGGTGAGAGCCAGGAGGAAGGCTTCGCTCTCTATTGTCTCCTCACAGAGAAGAGGCCTCAGCCCAACTGCTTTGCTTTCTTTCTATTTCTTGAGGATCAGCAACACCTAAGACACTTATGTGGAGCCAATGCCAATTTTACCCCTGGCACAGGGGTCCACAGATCTCAGCGACCTTGGATTCTAATCCTTGACCTGCCATTAGGCATTTACAGGCTCTGGACTGACGCTCAGGGAGAAAGCCCCACACCAGCTTCCTGAAGGGCATCGCCTAGTGCTCATGACCCCACTACTACCCAGATCCCACAGACAGACCGGACTAGAATAAGGGAAAGGAAGATGCATTCAGGGTGTTCACCATGTTTACAGAATCTGCACTTATGTCCAAAACAACTAATATATGAATAAGTAATAACCAAATTCATATCATATTTTCCCTCTAAGATCTTTAAATATTCACTCATCGATTATTCAAACACCTCATGAAATTCCACTCCTTGTTTTTACACCATTTAAAGTTTTAACCAATCAGAATATTTGAACCTTTAATATCCATATACAAATACAAAAATGTTTTGGTTTCCTGGCTGCTAAACCAAATGCCATATAATGGGTTGGATTAGATGTAGATGGGAATTGATTGGCTCACAGTTTTTAGGCTAGGAAAAGTTCAAAATCAAAGTGTTATCAAGGCAATGCTTTCTCCCAGAAGACTGTGCTATTCTGGGGCTGGCTACTGGAGATTCTTGGTCCTTGGCTTTTCTGTCACATGGTAATGCACAAGGCAGCCTCTCCTGGCTTCTCCTTTCTTTTCCAGGTTCAGTTGGCTTCTGGCTTCTGCCTTCTCCCTGTGGCTTTCTCTCTTTGTGTTGGAATTTCATTCTACTTATGAAAAATTCCAATAATAGGAATAAGACTCATCCTGATTGAGTTGGGTCACACCTTAACTGAAGTAACCTCATCAAAATGTCCTATTTACAATGGGTTCACACCCACATGAATGGATTAAGTTTAAGAAGATATTTTTCTGAGGTACATAGCTCTAAACCACCACAATACCCAAGCATATACAATGTAGCTGAAGACAATTTTAAGGGACAAGGTCAAAGAAAAGAGAGACACAAAGAGTGCAGGAGGAAGAGAATGGAATGTTTCCAGGGAATATCTTGCTTCCTTCAGATCCTCAATATACCTCTGGGGTAGTTGTCCTTCAATATGTAAAAACAGCCAATTTTCCAGGCACTGGTAGATCAAGGTAGGGACTTAAAATTTAAGGACAGAGATCATCAATATCCTCCATCAAAGCTGTACTAGTTTGAACTAGCAGGGTTCTTAAACAATTGCTCCAGAAAACAGGCCGAGAAGCAGGCACGGAGAATAGGGTAAAATGGATGAGGAGGCAGTAAAATGGTGGGGAAGCAGGAATCAGCAGTGGTCAGGAAAGTGAAGTTACATAGGAAAAGGGTCAACTATTAGAGGAACATTTCCAATCACAGACTAAGTGGACTCTGGAAGACAGATAAGAAAAATCTGTGGAATGGGCACTTTTTATTTCTTCCCTCCCTTACTCAGAGAAAAATTTAGTAAAGCTCATAAGAATATGTTAAATGTATCAAGAACACATAATTATAAATAAGTGGGAAAGAAAAAAGTACGATGTATAGATGGTTCTCATTATTTGCAATCATTATGTTCTATACAGTCGTTGTGAACACTGAATTCTGAACCATTGCTCCTAGAAGTACAGGGTGAGGTTCCTGCAAGCCTCTTGTCACAACATTTTCATCAATTGTATTTATGTTTAAAGACACCTTACTTAAAATATATTTATGATTCATGAACACTGAACGCACGGCACTCATTTTCAACTCATGCCTGAATAATGCTCATCTAACACAAATTTTCTCTGTAAGACACATCATAGCCTTCTTGCACTTAGCAACAGTAGACAGCACTTCAGCACTTGGGGGCCATTTTAAACAGTGAAATCAACAATAAAATGCAAAACCTGTGGCACTAAATATACCGCAAAAAGGATACTTGTTTGCAGTATGCGAGTTGAAAGCAGAAGGCAGAGCCTCTTTTTGACCTCAGCTGGGAGTGTGCACAATTCAGACAACTCAAATGTTTCACCACTCCGTGTATGCATGACTACAAAAGTGCAGCAAGTATTGGTTTGGGGGTTACAAATAAATTTTAGTGAATGGGCAGATTTGCAAATGCAGAACCCATGAATAATGAAGATTGATTGCATGTTGAAAATGTTCATGGCTGAGCTCACAGACTTGGGTGGGGGTCCTTTGCAGCTACTAGCCGGTTCTGTGACCTTAGGAAGGCTACGAATCCTCTCTAGGCCTCCCTATCCTCGCCTATTCAAAGCGCCCGTCTCATAGGGTGGCTGTGATGATGAAGTGGCATGAATAGACATAAAATGCTTACCAAGTCACTAAGCATATATGAGTTACTCTGTTATTATTAGTTATTATTTCTGTTCTTTTATTATTGTCCTAAGTTTTACCACTTTGCAAGTATCTAGAATGCAGCTATTCTTGTCATTTAAATATGACTTAATGGACAGTTGAACTAGGAGCAGAGTTGAAATCCTCTTGAAAATACAGAAGTGCCTATGAGGACATCCATCTAGATAGAAGGCCTCGTAACTCCGTTTGTAAGGGAATAAAATTAACATCTGTAAGTTAAGCTATGGTTCTCCTTAGAAAACATTTATTGACTCCACTGTAAACCAGAGATGAATCAGAGATCAAAGCCATAAAGTTCTACGTCATGTTCATAATTTTAGCCTAGAAATAATTTCAGGGAAATATAAGTAGACAACCACTTTGGCTACATAAAATTCCATTAAAATACCCATAGAATTGTCTAACTTCTTTAAGCAATGACATATCCTGGTAAATTCTCTCAAATAAACTATTTTTAAAATGTACACCATGGAACCCAAATGAGATAATTTGCCTTTTGTCACCTTATCAGAAAGGCCTTTCCTAGCCAGCTGTATGAAATATAATAACCACTTCTACTCAGCTATTTTCCTTCAGAGCACTTATCACCACTTGACATACAAATTTACTGGTTTATGTATTGATTGGCAGTCTCCCCCAACTAGAACGTAAGCCCTGTGAGAGCAGGAACTTGGTTTCATCCATTCCTGCATCCCCACTCTCTCAGAGAATACCTGAGATATGTGGTAGATAATTAATAAATATTTGTTGAATCAATGGCTGACTGACTGAAAAAATGATTATCTGTATATCAGGTAAAAGTTATGTAGCCGGCTCCCCAAATAATGATTTTAATTTTGGAATATTTGATTTATAACTTTTCCTCCTTGCAAAGATTAAACAGCAGTATCAGTCACCTATGAAATCTACTCTTAGATTGAGATAATAGTCTGTCTTCTGTTTATAAGGAAATGCTTACTTTTACCCTTATTATGTGGTGGGACCTGAAAATAAAGAAAATATGCATTATTTGATCCAAAAAATTCTCATTAAGAATGCAATTTTTAAAAGGAGAATACAGTTTTTAAAAGAACACAACTATTTTCCCTTGCTTCAATTATTGAGGTATTTGTGTGTTAATAACACAATCAGTTAATACAGTTAGGAAACTTACAATAATCTTCTATGGCAATGAAAGTGCCTGAAAAAGTGGACTCCAGAACTAGAAGTCTGGGCTTGGATCCTGCTTCTCCCACGTACTTGCTGTGTGATCTTGGGTTTGCAGGCTTAATTCTTCTGTGTCTCGTATTCCTCTTCTGCAAAATGGGGATGGTAATAAGACCACTTACCTTTGTGTGCTTTTTGAGAAGACTAATATTTAATTCATAGAAGGCACTGAAACAACACCTGCCACAGATCACAGGATTTTTCTGGATTACCTCTTATTTCCTAAGAGAAATTAAACAGATTTCTGAAAGACAAGACACTAGGTTATTGGACTTAACTGTATCTGTTTCATTAAGCTCCATGGAGCAGAAGTAGATAGATTCTGGTTTGGGTTAACTGCTTTTGGTGAGTTTTCTTTCAAATTCAAGTCCTTAAATTGTTTTACAGGACTCTCTGGGATGCAGGAACAACCCTTCCAGTTTACCTTAGATTGGCAAAAGTTCCAGGTTCTGACCTTTGATGGGATAGCTTCTTTTAGGTCAAGGATCTTTCTATTCTTGTTGAAAGAGAATATCTTGTGCAGTTTATTTGCATATTAAATATTTAACAGCCATTGATTTATTAATTTTCCCTTTGGCCAATGGAAAGACAGAGATAAATTTTGAGGCTCTTTTACCCAAAAAAGAATTCAGATTATATAAATGTTAAGGCAGTTCACATGCCTATTGAATGCACTCTCCTATGACAACCAATTAGTATATGATGTCTTAATAGTAACGCTTACATTCCACAGGAAACAGCATTCAAGTATGGAAGTCCGGCTATATTCCAAGGAAACTTCTTTAGACTTCCTTGCAAGGACACTTTCGTGGTGACTAAATAGAAACCAGAATTTTGTTCTTGTGAATCTTTTTGGCCTTCAATTCCATTTAGCAAGCTTCTTTTAAGTAACTTTAATGCTTAGGATTCTATCCTCTGCTCATGCCTGCAAAAATAGTACCCTTATCTGAGCAGGGCCCCTGTTACGAGCAATAGTTAATTAGTATGGCTTGCAGTTTCTAGGCTATAGAAAGAATTTTATTTACCTCATTCATATAAAAAATATAGGGTCTAAAGGTATCTAAGACTCAATAAAAGAAAATAGAAAGCAGACTTTTAAGAAAGGCACATTAAGCCTACAACCCTCTACTTCTACAACCCCATTGCCCTTGAACATGCACCTGCAGATGTTCTGTTGGTTTGGAAGAGAAAGATTTACCCTGATCTTGAGAGACAGTCTGACTTTTCAGGGGTGGTATGAGAGATGCTGTCCATTTACCCCTCTTCTTCCCAGCTTAAAACAAAACAAAACAAACAAACAAAAAAAAACCCTATTTGCTCAGATAGTCATCCTTCCTAGGGTTGAATGGTGAGTGATTTAAGTCAGACACGCTAATCTCATTCCTCGTGGCTGTGATTGGTCTGAAGGTGTATGTGTGGTCGAGTTTAGCTAATTAGATGTTAGGGAAGTCAACTAGAGTGAGCTGCTTTTCTTGATAAAAGACAAAGTTCTGTGAGAAGGAAAACTGACTTTCCCCCCATCTTTCTGCTTGGAATTTGGCTGTGGTTTTTGAGGTACAACAGATATTTTGTGACATGAGCAAATGGCTGCAGATGAAGCAGAAAGATAGAAAGAACTTGGGTCTTTGATGGCACCATTGAGTAGCTGAACTACTCTAGCAATTGTCTGATACTGTAATTCTTATAAAAGAAAGAAAATAACCACCAACTTCCTATTTGTGTGTGTGTGTTCATTTTAGTTTACTGAAATTAGGTTTGCTGTTCCTTATAATCAAATGGCTAAATCCCTGATGTAGGTGCATTCTCCTGGGGTTTGTTGTGAGACCTCACTGCTTACATAGCAACACCGATCTATTTGTGTTCCCAAAAAGTGGACCCTGAGACAAGGATTGGGGTGTAAGTGTCATTTGAGAGGTGAAGGAAACATCAATCAGGGGTTAGGAAAGTGAGACAGAGAAGGGAAGACACCCAATACAGTGTGCATTATCAAGCCAGCTACCACTGTGGGAAACTCTAGAAACCAGTGGAGAACACAAGACTTGAGGTTAAGGGAGCTGGGCTATTTATACTCCAACTACTACCATTTATTAGTTGATGGCTGCATCCAAGGAGCATTAATTCCCTGGCATACCTACCTACCATATGGGAGGCAAATTGAGCTTTAGCAGTTAGAAAAATCCCTTAGCATAGGAAATGCAGGAACTACTTATAATTGTAGCTAGCATGTCTTAATGGAATAAGAGATATGGGAGAGGCATCGACAGCCTCTGTTATATCTAATGCACTGCTGTCAGAAGCAAATACAAGTAGTGTGTTAGTGGTTGCACTCATCGCATTGGTCTCTGTTAAGGGACAATTTACAGGCATTTAAAATCCAAATGTGTCTTCCTGCTGGCATCACATCTAGGTCGAATCAAACTCCTCCTTCTCTGATAAATCCCCATAAAAGTGCCTCAAATAAGTCATTGACTGTGATCTCCCTCCTCTTAAGGCTGATGGTAATGTGAAAAGGCATGGGCTCAACATGACCTTTCACTATGAACTTGACTTATCTTGGCCAAGGTAGGGAAGACATTGAGATTTGAGTGATAGGTGAAAAGACACCATTCATCCTCCATCTGTATTTCTACAGATGTTCCTACTATTTCACTCTCATCCTGGTTCAGGAAGGACCATCCTATTCTGTTTTTAAACTTTACTAATTTATCTTCTATCTCTCCACCTCTCCTCAATAACTTCATAAAACCATTTGCTTCTGTCTTATCTCATAACTTGTACTCCATATTAAAAATAAAAACATTATGATATGCTCCACTTCACTTATGTTTTATTGGATTTACATATGTTTTGGAGGTGGCATGACAGAGTTGATCAAAATAGTATTGGACTAGAAATTTTATGAGACCTGGATTCTAGAGCAAAATTTACCAACACAGTAACTGAATGATCATGTGCAAGTCTCTAGACCTTCTTCAAGGCTCCGTGTTCTCATGAAGAAAATCCAGGGTTTAACAAGAGTCTAAAGACCCTTCCAATTCTGAGAGTCTAATTCTTCAGTGGACTTGGAACTTGACTGTCTCTGTCTATATTGAGTCAATTTTATTGTTTGTCTTTGATTATTCCCTCCTAAAACTCTCCCTGTAGAGCTTGACTTCCGGGGGTGGGGAGAAGGAGGTGGGGAAGAAGTAAGAAGCTAATCCCATGGTTCTATTAGGGAAAACTAAGGGAATCCCATCTTCAGATTCAAACCCTACTGCCTATCATTCCACCAAAAGTTTTATTCTTTTGGATTTTAAAGACTTTCTTTAATGAGCAAATACCTTATCAGCTTACACTATAGCAGAAGGAAGTGACAGGTAGTGGAATGGAAGTGTATGAAGACTAGGAGAGAGAGAAATAATGAGGCTGATAGGGAGGATGGAACATACAGAAAGACAAATTTTGCTTAATTTATCTTTTTTTTTCCTGCCTGATCCCTCCTTTATACAATGCCCAGCCAAAGTCATTCTTAGGTGGGTGGTTTTTGATGGGATAATGACATGATACTTTTATACGGTGCAATGGTATTTAAGGAGGCCAAAATTTAGTTGGGAAGAACTACAAAGTTAAGTCAAAATAAAAGTAAGTTCTTTTTTTTTTCTAAAATGCAATCAATATCTTACTGAATGGGTCCATATCCATACTTTGGACATTCATCACCAAAATTTAATAGTGAATAAAAGAACTTTTAAAAACTCAATTTCAACAAAATTTATGCATTTATTCATTTTAAAGTTATTACTGCCTTCTCTTCTTTGCTTATATAACTCCTGTCATTTTACCTCTAAGCCAGCTATATGTACTCCAAAGGAGAAGAGCTGACTATTTAGAGTCTCCCAGCTATTATCAGGCAGTCAGACTGCCACTCAGCACTCTGTCACTCAGACAGGAAAGAAATGCCATCTTATCTGTGCAATTTGTCATCCGAATAGCTCTCTGAAACTCCCTTGCTCCACAGCTGGCATGAAAGTTAATCCATCAGCAAGCCTTTTCCTAAAAAGGTCAGCTTGATCCACTCCTAACAGAGACACAAGCATGTATGCAGCAAGCCACCTTGATATGCTTCCAGCACTGACACAATCGCATGTGATATAAGGAACTAGTGCAAGAATCAGTTAGTAAATTGGTGGGCTGCCAGATTCTCCTATCTGCACTGAAAGGAGGTCACGGGATGTCTCTTGAGTCTGCGAACTCTGTTTGTACAGTTCATTTGAACTATTTGCTGGTCTTCAGGCCCCCCCACCATAGCATGAAATCTGGGAAACCTTCACTTCCACAGGACAGCTGGCTTTTCAAGTGAGCTCTCTCTTAAGCTCTCTTAAGATTGTGAAAATGACATTTTTTATCTGTCCAGTATAGCTCATCTGGATTCTTCACACTAAGACAAGAGGCAGGTAGAAGACAGAGAAGGGTAGAAGCCTTCAGGAAAGGAAGCCCTTTTCAATCTCCCTGAGCTGAGGTGGAATCTCTGTGAGGCGAATGACTTTGAAACTTGAGAAGCCCCTCGCTTGCTCAGGTCCCTTTTAAATAAATATTCACTCTCTTACATACATTCATGTGTTGTTGTTGTTACTCTTTCTCTAAAATTTGAGCACTCACAAACTTGGCTTCATCTCTCCTACTGAGGAATCATAGCAAATCCTTATAGTCTAAGGATTCTTAATTCTTGAAATCTAATTTCCACATTGATGTGTAGAAAGAAGAAGCCATAGAGAGCAGCTGAGTTGTAAAATTATGGGACAGACTTTATTAACAATGATTGATGTGGATAATTGACAATCTAGCAAATGCTTAATACTTAACAAAAAAAAAAAATCTTCATATTTATCCACTCTACTTTGCCTACATAGACAGAGGCCTTTTAAGAGTGGCACTTGAAAGAAGCATGTTTTTAGATGATTTTCTCCTTTTATGTCATTGAAATATGACAAGTTTATATAAGTTGGCAATATGATTCTTATAATTTTTTAAATAAATATTTATCTCCTAGACAAGTGTAAATGGATGAGGAATAATGATAGATTTATCATGAAATAGAGATAGTATATTAAGAATCATTAAAAAGTTACAAAATTCCAATCTATCTGTTTTGCAGATTGAATGTCAAATATATCCAGATGGGGAAACTATCACACAACAAAAACACACAACTTGCTGACATTGGGCATATTTTACATTGCGCAAGACTGTTTAAAATTCTTCCTGTAGCATGTTCAGATTGCAATTTAATTAAATGCCATGCAGAAGCGCTCAGCTTTTGAACTATGCAATATCCCCAGGATAATAGTGAATTTCCCAGGGAGAACTGAGCTCTAAAGTCGTTTCTGAAGTTGTCCTCTGTTCCTTATTATTTCAATATAATGACCTTGCCACCCAATACACATCCAGTAAAATATTTCCTTCTCTGGTAAGTGATAACTTCGTCTTTCCGACATGATAATAGTTAATATTTTTATCACATTGTGTCATTCAAAATGATTTTCACGTATCTTATGTAGACATTATAGCAACCTTATCAGATAAGTTTTATTATTCTAGTTTTCATATAAGAAAATTGAGACTTGGAGTGATTAACTAATCCTAAACATTACAGTCAATATATTGTATGGTCAGAATTTGAGCCCACATTTCCAATACTTTTTATTGAAGCTCAAACTGTTTTACTTGAATTACAAATGATCTTTTAACATAAACCAAAATTTTTAAAGCTTGCTGTCATATATACTATTGACTGCTGTACAATTCTTTCCTTACTTTCTTTTCATGATCTCAAGTTGCCAAGCTCAAAAGATAACTTTTATTTCCAATGTGGGTAGAGATAACAAACCATGTGGGAAGCATAAAAACAAATTAAATATTGTACAACTGTTAAAAATCACATTTTTGAAGAATATTTAATGACATGGGAAAATGCTCATGCTGTAATATTAAAGGAGGGGGAAATTAAGATAGAAAACCTTATAGAATATCACAGATATTTTTTCTAAAAAATTTGCACAGGTACTTGAAAGAGTAAAAGGAGGCACCAAAATAATTGCTATTATTACTTTGCATCAAGGGTCAGAAAACATTTTCTGTAAAGGGCCGGATTATAAATATTTTAGCCTTCCTGGGCCATATAAAGTCACTGTCACATACTCCTCTTTGTGTGTGTGTGTGTGATTTTGTCATCATAGTTGGCATTGTGATTGTTTTTTATAACCCTTTAAAATGTAAATAACATTCTTAGCTTGAGGGCCATACCAAAAAAAAAAAAAAAGGCTCTGGACAGGATTTGGCCTATCTATCGTTTGCTCTCTTAAGTGATGGGTGATGAGTAATTTTTATTTTCTTCTTCCATGCTTTGCTGCATTTTTCAGAATACTGCACAACGGACATGCAGTATATTTCTATAATTCAGAAGTAAAACTTAGCATTGCATTATGGCCTTGAAAAGCTCCTTGTGTTTTACATGCAATTTTCCCCCCTTTCTTCTGAGAAGCACATGAAATTAACACACTGTGACTATCACCTGTTATTTTTAAGGATATTACCGAATGTCTGAGTGCCTTTTTCTGAGATGGACAATCCTGAGGGAGGAGAAAATAACTAATACAGACGGACTCTCAAATGCAAAGTCCTTTTGGAGATTGTACTGGTTTGCTTCCTGTGATTCTATTAGGATAGCAAAGAAAAAGAATGTCCCTCAGAACTCCAAAGGAAAAAAAATAGTTGTGACTAGATGTCACCTTGGAACCAATGGCAAATGATAAGGATCATCCCCAAATCCACAGGCCTTGGCTGTGGGTGGTGAGCCAGGTCCTCATGACCAGTCAGGAGCCCTGGGCTACTCTGAACACTTGGGCTACTTTTCTTTCATTGGCAGCAGGATGGAAGAAATGGGCATGACATCTGACTTTAGCTTCACATTGCCTTGCATAAGAAATGAAAGGTAAAGTGAGAAAAGCCAGACAAACAAACAGCAAAACCCTTTGATCCCTATCTCATGGTGTCATGAAGTGTTTTATTTGCTAAGCTGCTGAAAGCAGATGTCATACAATGCGTTGGCTTTAACTATGGGAATTTATTAGCCTACAAGCTTACAGTTTTGAGGCTGAGAAAAATGTCCAAAGCAAGCCATCATCAAGGCGATGCTTTCTTCCCAGATTGGCTGCTGGCGATCCTAGACTCCTCTGTTACATGACAAGGTCCATGGCAGCAGCTGCTGGTCTCTCCCTTCTCTTCTGGGTTTCCTTGCTTTCAGCTTTGTGCTTCCGTGGCTTTCTCTCCCTTTGTCTGAATTTCATCTCTTTAAATGGACTCCAGTAAGAGGATTAAGACCCACCCTGAATGAGGTGGGTCACATCTTAAGATCCTACTCACCAAAAGATCCTATTTACAATCGGTCCACATGTGCAGGAGTGGATTAACCTACTTTTATGGGGTGCATATGACTTCAAACCACCACATGAGGCTTCTGCTCACTGAGAGGGAAGACAGCTCTAACTTTGGCAATATCTTGCTCCCTTTGTTCTTAAAGAAAGCACTAAGATTTGGGTGACACAGGCCTGACTTATTTTTCCTCATCTTTATAACTCCCCAGAAATATTTGATTTTCCTCCAAAACTTTCTTGATTTACCTTGACTCTCTATTATCAATCCTCATTTTCTACTTTTCTAATTATCCCAATGGAAGTGATCAGAAATTCTTGTATCCTGGCACCTAAATTCCTCTGCTTGCCAATTAAATTTTACAAAAAGTGCATTCCCGCATACCTGGATTCCATGAAAGGAAAATTTGACAGAAATGGATTACCGTAAAGGAGACCCCTTGAGAACATGGGAGTGCTCCTCGTGGTTTCATGGCAATGTTAATCAAATAGTGTCAGAAACTTCTTATCTTTCCGCTTAGCAGTATGAGGTTTAGTTACAGCTAAAAGTCAGGAGTTATCCGAGGAGGAAAATTACTAAGCATTTTCTTTACAGGTTACACAGACTTTTTGTAATACTAAAGGGGAGGGTGTTTATCTAGAATGCCAGATTTGCAGAGACATGGCTTGTTAATTATTGAATTCTTATTTTTCAAAGGAGATAGGGAGAGTTGCCCAAATTAGCTCCTAAGTGCATCTCTCCCTTGTGTGCTTTGGTCGGGTAGGATCTGCAGCAAGAAAAAAGATTTTTGGAACTGCTACTGTGATCAGATGCTCTGAAGAGGATTGTGTTATTATAAAATAAATGAAAGCAGCCGCCAACCAAAGACATGTTCCAATTTGTCTTCCTTCTTGACCATTCCATTCCTTTGTATTTAAATCGACTCACTGTGCTTTAAAAACAGCCTGTTCCTGGCCTTATGCTTAGAGAACATCCCCTTTGTCAGCACACCGAAAATTAGAGGGAGGCAGTTCTCAAGGCTCACTTCAGCAAATGCATGCGGGCAGGAAGGCTTCAAGGGACACTGAGAACTGCTTAAATGTCGTCAGACGGGGGTGCTCAGGGCTTTACAGGCTCATTCACAATTTGGAAATCATTATCTCGAGCACATCTCAGTTGTCATCTCATTAAATAGCAGCATCATTCTCTGTATTCCACTCTTTTTTACTTGGCACTAAAGCTTTGAAAGGGAAGTCAGTTTTGTCACAGACAGAAACACCTACAGAATGCACAGTGCTTTATTTCTCTTCTTTTCAATTAATCTTCACTTTACTGGCCTAGAGGACCATTTTCTCTGGCGATGCTCCAGTGGGCTCCAGCACTGACCCTCCCCCCACACCTGCCGTGTTCCCTTGGTGGTTTGATAACTTTCCTGTCTTCCCTGACAACAGCCGCTCGATTCATGGAAGCTGTGTATTTGGTGGCGTGTCCTCTATTCCCTGAGAGGTGCTGAATCTCCACATGCTGCTCCTTTGTCAGCTCACTGCTGTCTATGTTGGAATGAGGTTGCAGAAGGGCACAGTGTCAGCCTGAATCCAGATTGATTCTGCTGTGGGTTTGCAGAGCCCGCTATTGAAGGAAGTGCATCCATATTGGTCCGTATGTATTTGAAGTGTGCCTGGCTTTAAGCACATTGAAATATGGAAATGCATCATTTTGGAGATTGACAAATCAGAGGCGATGGCTTTTAGAATCATAATCTTTGAGACAGAAGGAAATGTAAAAGCCACTTAATTCAACCCTTATCTAACATGTGAATCCTTCTTACAAAACTGGCTTATAAATGGCTCTGGAGATAACATTTGGCACATCCCAGTGATAAGGAGCACATTCTCCCAAGAAGTTGTTCATGCTGCTTTCAGAGAGGAAATGAAATTTTTCCCATATATTAAACTAAAACATATCTCCCTAGTTATTCAACCCATTTGCTTGAAATCTTATACCTGCAACCAAAGAGGAAAAACAAAATTTCTCCAACTATTTGGAGGCAACTATAATGCTAAATATTCTCAGTAATTTCAATCTTTCCTTATCATATCATGGTTTTCAGATCATTTCTCCCCTCATCATACATTATTTTTGTCTCTGACAAAATGACCTCTCTTGAGGTATGGCTCCCAGAACTGGCCCAGTGATCTAAGTGATGAGTGTAGAAGGGAATGTCTCCCTTTCCTTGACCAGAAACTATCTTTTTGTTAATGTAGTCTAAGATGTTGCATTGGGTAGAGAAAGTCATGTTGGCTGTCATAACTAGCAAAGCCCCAAACCTCAACCACGGTAAAGTTTTATTTTTTGCTCAACTCACAATTGGATAAGAGCCCAGAGACCATCCTCCATCTAGTAGCTAAGCCATCTGGTACATGTGGACTCCAAGGTCACTGCAGCAGTGGAAGAGAAGACTGGAGGACCTCTTTGGGTGATTTTAAGGGCTAGTCTGGAACCAGCTTACATATTTTATTTGATTAATTCAGTTAATCTTCCCAAGAACCCTGTGAAGAAGATGCAACTGTTGCCCTTACCTCAGGAAAATGTCACTGAGGCTTGGTAAAGTCTTGCCCAAGTCACCCATCCAATGAGTAGAAAACTTGGTCCTGAAGTTAGGTCTGCCTATCCTTGACAATGCTTCAGAGAACTACTCAATGTGGAATGTGCCCTTTAAGAGTAATTGTCAGTCGATTAGTTACTTTAGAGTTTCCTTGTAACTTTCAAAAATCTTCCCTTCCCTTTTCTAGTAAGTGATGTAGGTTTTTAGGGCAGGAACAGTGACACCTATCTCTGTGCCAATAGCCTCTTGCTCACGTGGTGCTCATGTGGGAGACAAACACAAGGCATGCAGAGCCTTTGTGCTAGTGTTCCAAGGCACAGAGGACCTCAGTGACCTATCCTGGGTCTATCCCATATCTCCTGGCTCAAGTCCCAAACCAATCCCAGAACCTGGGCCTGGCTACTATGTGTCAGGCCTTGTTCCATGTGCTTTATATAATTTCATTCTTATGACTATTGTTTGAGGTAAGGATGATAATTATTTCCATTTTACAAGAAAGGAAACTTGGTTTTGGAAAATGCTAGATGACTTGCCCAAAATAAGTGATAGAGCTGGGATTTAAACCCAGATGTCTTCTTCCTAAGCCACTTTACTCTTTAATGTGTTCTACCAGAAAACCAGCAATATTTACTTGGAGTCTTTCAAATTCAAGTCATCAAAAGCGCTAATTGCAACAGTTACATAGCTATGCCTTCATAAAAAATAGTTTATTTACTCTTTTTTATTTTCTACTGGCTGCATTTTTGGGGATCCCTTTCAGTTCAATAGTTCTCTTGATTCTTGCTAGAAGATGCCATGACCCTTGGAATTTACCAAGATAATCTCTTCTTAAAATCTTGCTATAAAAAAGAAGCTTTATCCCCTAGCAAGTGTACTGTAAATCACAAGAAGCACTTTCCTCAACTATTAGCTGGCCCTCCCTTGGAAAATATGCGGCTATCGAGCCTCTACCCATTGGGAGGCCTCTTTCCACCATCATCTTTCATTCTAGCAGCCTGGCTGTGAAAAGTGAGGTGGAAGCAGGAATGAGAGGCAGCGCTCTGACTCTCTACAAGAGCTTTTTCCTCTTGAGATTCAGGAACAGTTATTCAAATGAAGGACACTGGCAAATCTGGAGAACTCTGCTACAACCAGCATGGGTTACCACAGCACAAGCCAAGCAGCCTCGTAATAGAAACAAGCTTCAAAACCTAATAAGATAAGGTGAGTCGTCTCAATTCTAGAAGACTGGCCTTGGAACTCAGCCACACTGACTGCCCACTCTGGTTCTGTCCGTAACCCTCTGCAGCCAGAAAGGGGCTGGAGACAGTGCTGGAAGCTCCCTCCTTATTCCCCTTCTTCTCCTCTAGTCACTCGCCTTCAGATGCTTTGTTTAGGAACCCGAGGAAATCAAGTATGTTCAGCTTTCCACCAGTTAATCACATTTGCAACCTCCTTCACTGGGCAGTTTCTGAGTTATATATCTCCCAAGGAAATAGGCCTCTAAGGACAAGAGACAGATAGAATCACAAAATGTTACATCTTAAAAGGACATGCAGGATTATCTAGTCAAGTCCATCATTTTATAGATGAGGAAATTGATGTCCAGAGAGACAAAGTGTGTTGTTTCTATTACTGCATGTGAATGAGGGAGGAAATTGCATTCTTTGCCATATGCCTTTCTTTGCCCTGATACAGAAATAAGGCTACTGATCAACGATAGAAGAGAAGCTGTTGAGATCCCACCCCCACCTCCAAGAGTGGTAATGGCTCTGTGATTCAGTGACACTCTGTGGTCCGGTTTATTTTATGGCTGACAGTGTATTTTCAGGGTAGCAATTAGGTGTCTACAGCCAAGGAGCAGGGTCAACTTAACAAGCCCACAATGAGACTACTATGCTTGGCTTAGAGCTCACTAGCAAGTGCTGCCCCCAACCGGGCTTGCCAGCCACTGGTGATAGTTTAAAGTATCCAACAGAGTGGAGGGGACTTAAGCCAGTGACATGTCAATTAAGCACATCAGTAAATCATGCAGGCACATGTAACTTTGAGAATACCGAGGAAACTCTCTTGTAGGTAATTTGAACCACAGGGTTGGAGTTTCCACGTGACTGTTTTTGTTTTGTTCCCAGTATATCCGTAGGTTCTATCTCAGCACCTTGCACTCAATGTTATTTACCGAATGAGTGAACGGATCTGTCAATGAATTGTGTCCCTATTAAAGAAAGAATCTATAAAGGTACAAAAGTGTATGTTCCCTCAAATACTAATTTAGTTATAATATCCTTGTGGTGATTAAAAGCCCACTTTCTTTTCCATGCATATCAATATCCCCAGAAAAAGAGAAACCTACATGGAAGAAACAGAAGAGCTGTGGATTTCACCATGCACACGGATGCACCAGACTTCCCACATACTCCTGCCATTTGAAAGCCCCGTTCATGGTCTTTAAAGTGCTTGAAGGCATTGCAAAGTGCTCCTACCTGGAGCAGCAGAAGCACCTAAAGCCCTCTCAGAGGGAGCCTTCTGCTTCCAAGAATAACGTCGCGGATTCGCAGGTACTTCCTGTTTTTTCAAACACCTAGCCTTCTGCACACCATGCGTGAGTTCTGCAAAACGTGAGCCCAACAGGAAACTGGCTGCAAATTCAGGTATCTCTTCTAACTCTTTAAAGAGCTCCTAAATATACTTTCAGAGAAATGGCAGCAAAAGCTGTAGTCATTTGTGGAGGAACACTTTTGGAAGGAAAATACACAACGGACTAGCACCAAGTGGGTGAGACAATTTTTCTGTGAAAATTCTGTCTGCAAGTTACATTTTAAAACAAATAAATGTGTTGGTTTTATTTCAGGTTTTTGTCTCCTGTGGGTGGAATTAGGAGAACTGACTGTAAGTGGGTGGTGTTTGTCATTTCTCCGATGTTAGGAAGTGAGAGGAAGAAGGAAGCCTGAGGTGGAGAGTGGGAAGCGTGCCCACATGGCCGAAATACTAGCCATGCAAACTGGGGCTGCGGGCAAGGATTACTAGAAAGTTCTTCAATATCTGGAAACTAACAAACCCTGCCTGAAATTTCAGAACTGCCACCTGGAAATGAGCGTGTAGAGTATTCGTGAAATTGTGTTGTACTGTTCACAGTACATTTTGATCCAACTATTTTAGGGAATTTCTTCTTAACATACTCACAGGGTGGACTCGGAATGACAATGGCAGGCCCTGTTCTCAGTTTTCAAATGAGTTCAGAGAAGAGCTTGTTCAAGGTGATGAATGCTAACTTACATATTATAGGTGCTTCCTATTCTTGGGTAATAAACTGAATTTTTATAATTAAAATTCAAAACAGGGAAAATTGGAAGTTTATGATAACAGTATTTGTTCAATTCCCGATATGCGTTCTTATATTTTTTTTTGGTTTTTGTTTGTTCATTTGCATATTTTTCCAATCCATATTGCTAAATTAACTTAAATTATGTAAATGTTTTTGGTTATCAAATCCACTCCTTGATGCTCTTTTTTTTGTCCTGAAATAAAATTATTATTAATATCCACATAGCTAAGCTACTCCTTGCTGACTGGCATAAGGACTGGGTGGGAGATCTTTTTCTTTGCAAGGATTCAAGCAAATATCTGTAACTTTTACTTGTTAGAGCTAGTCCGCGTACATCTTAAATAAGACCACCCTTAGCAGTAAATTAAGGGAACAAAACTAAGAGCAATCAACATCATTTTGCTTGTAGAAATAAAGATAGAGACATCCAAACATCTTATATCATAAACTGAAACTTTCTACTACTTTTTATTTAGAAACTTTTATACACATAAGGGAAAAGCATTAAGGTACTTTTTAAACTGTAAAATCTGATTCTGTGCAAGAATTCATTCCTCTTCCAGTTGTCTTTATGTGCTTCGGTAAAGCACCACGTCACTGTGGATGAACGTCTGGGAAGGCCCCCCAACATGCAAATGCTATAGAGTCAAAGAGGTCCCTGTTCTGAAAGAAACAGACATCTTCTCAGGACATAAATGTAGTGCTGTAAAAGAGCACCTGATAATGTCAAAGGAGGGCTGGATTCTAGTCTTCATTCAGCCACTTACCACTTTGGGTTTTAATTTCCTCATCAGCAAAACGAGGGGATTGAATTAAGTGTTCTCTAAAGCCCTCCCAGCTTTGAAGAACTTCTAGCTTTAAAGCATAATGATTCTTTGGTTTTCAGAAAACCTGTGGTAATAGACAGCACATACTAAGTGTTAGATGAGCTGCCATAATATGTTCTGAGAAGAAAGTGAATACGCAGGGCTGAAGCAACTGGGAAAGGCTCCTGTTGCTGAGAGACGTGAGATGGGTCTGAAAAACAGACAGAACCTAAGAAAGCAGAGATGAGGGGTGGGATTCAGGAGATCACAGGGAACACTCGAATATGTCTAGATGCAGACCGCCCCCCAGATGCACATCTCAGTGCTCGAGAAATATTTCTTGCCGCCTTAACATGTGAGGATAATAATGGTCACTCGCAGAAAAGTTTTAGTAGCTGAGACCAATGGTCCAATGGGCACAACGTACTCAGTAGATGGACTGGATTTTACACCCAGAGCTCTTGCCATGGTCTTGTTGTCCATGCCATACAGTGCATCTATACCCTCTACTGACTCTCAAATTGTTTGGTGTCCCTTAAAGAAGTTCAGAAAATAAGTCTACCTGAAAGAAAACTACAGATATTCATAAAGTTGCAAGACCATTTGGCATTTCAATGGAGCTAGTCACTAAGGGTAGATTGACACTATCCATCAACTAAGAAAGTCACAACTTCTGACTTTCAGGTAGGTCTGTCTGACTTCTGCTCTTTGCCCTTTGACCCCGTTCTGTTCTCTCAGCCAATCATTTCCTTTCTGATTCTTCTTGCTTCCATGGCCAACTATATCTAAAATGCTCATATAGTTCCCTGGATACTGTCATTTCTTTGCTCATCTGATACATCCCTTGCCATCCAAGTCTCACTATTTGCTCTCTCCAATTCTACTCCCAAGCTACTGAGCATTGTAGTAGAAAGCCAGAACTATGCTTAGTGTGTCCCCTATAAGTTTGGTTTATTTTTTTAACCTCAATGTGACCATTATTGCTACTCAGCCTTTTTATTTTTACATTAAAAGCTTTTTTTTTTGCCAAAAAGTAACAAAGTTAAAAGACAAATGGTATTTTGGAAGGAGTTACTTGCAATGCAGATGACAAAGGGAAATATCTTTAATGTACAAACAGCTCTTCAATATTGGCAAAAAAAAAAAGAAAAAACAAGAAAAATTTACAAAGGAACAAATGCAAATGACCAATAAACATAACATGTTTGATTTCACAAGTAGCCAGGGAACTTCTGATGGATGTAATAATAGCATATCAATTCTTACCCATCAGATTGGCAAATATTAAAAGGAACACTAATTCTTACTGCTGAAAGAGATGGAGTGAATTGGATATTCTCCTATATTTTGGTGGTGAAAATGTACTAAAATCTAAAATAAACATATCCTTCAACCTAACAACCCCACTCCTGGGGATCCAGCCAACGGAAATAAAATCATTTGAAAATTTATGTAAAATTCGTGTATAAGGATGTTTATATGAGGTTGAGTTCTTGGGGTACAAGCAACAGAAACTGACAATTTTTACAGAGCAAGGGAATCTCTTGGAAGAATAGTGGGAAGTTGTCAGAATTGATGAAGAGTCTGGAGAATGGGCAGAAACTAAGACAAACGAGGCAGCAGGAATTATCCAGACAGGATGCTCTATGGTACTGTTGCCCCTGGGCAGCACTGCAGGATGCTGGAGGCTGTGGCTGTTCTAATTTGCCAGCTGTGGCTCCATCTGCCTCACTCCGCAAGATTCAAAGTCCAGGACAAGAGTGTCTGACTGACTAAGGCTAGATCTCATGCCAGGGGGCAGAGAGAAGGAGGATTCTCTCCCTTCCAGTCTCCATCCTGAGGCAGAGCCTTGCCTTCCACCAGGAAAGGGGTATTTCCCAACTAGGAAGGGATTCAGACATTAGACCGCCCCCAAAATGGGACGGGGTTACTCAGTCATTTTTAATACCACCTCTATAATTACCATCTTAAAATTTTCACCACCGTACATCTTCTTGCTCCTCAAATTACCATTGCTCTACCTTTCATTCTCTGAAGATACCCTACATCCTGTATTCTTGAGGATTTTGATGTTTAGCTGATGAAAACTCTTTCAGCTTTACCTGCCACTTCATCTCAAATTTATGCTGTAGCTTCACCCAGACAACCATCCGGCCAGTATTTAAAAGGTGTTTAATTATGAGCCAGGCCCTTGCATGTACAACATTTCATCTTTTCAACAACTTTATGAGGTAAATATCATCACTCCTGCCTTACAGATGAGAAAAAAATGCATGCCCAAGATCACTCAGCCAGTAAAAAACAGTCAGGATTTGAATTCATACAGTTTCAGCGCAGAGCCTGTACTCTTTACCTACTCTACTTCTTTCTCCTGGCTTGGAAGATGGGATTATGTGAGGTGGTAGTGGTGGTGGTGGAGGAGGATTGAGACAATAACACCTATGTATTATCTCATATCCAAGACTAATCTGCTTCTTCTACTTCTGCCTTCTATCCTGTGATCACTCGTCTCCTCAAGGACCTTGGCTCATTTAGCGTTTTCTGTGAAACAAACCACACCAAAACTTAGTGGCTTAAAACAACAATCACATATCGTTGCTTATGAAGCTAAAGGCAAGCAGTACGGTGCTGGCCATCCGGGCCAGGCTCGGTGACCTCAGCTGCACTTACTCAGATTTCAGCGGGCAGCTAGAGACCCACCTGGGGCTGATGCTCTAGGATGGCCACACTCACATGTCTGGTAAGTGGCCTAATGTCAGCTGGGGCGACAAGGGAGGCTAAACCACGCATCCCTCACCATTCAGCAGTCTAGCCAGGGTCCGTTCACATGGTAGTGATTCAGGGTTCCCGAGAGCCAAGAAAGAGAAAGTCCTGTGGGCAAATGCTTTACAAGTCTCTTTTTGCATTGCCTTTGCTTTTGTCCCATTGGCCAAGCAAGTCTGTAGCCAGACCCAGGGTCAGTGTGGGAAGGAACCACCCAAGGGTGCAATCAAAAGAGAGCCATAATTGTAAAAGCCACCAGACTTCGATGCATTTGTTATATATCACCCCGTCTCTGTAATCTCTCTCTTTCCACTGACTCCTCCCCCTTCATCTTGGTGAAGTCTACCTCAGAATAGGGTTGAGAAACTTCTCCTCCACCCTATTGTCCCCCCTGAGGTATTATGGAGCTGACTCTATGAGTAACAGGGACTGATTGCATTATTGGAAATTCTCTGAAATTAACTTCCATGTAGAAACCAATGATGGTTAATGGGTAAGTAATTTCTAAATGTGCAGTCACTATAACAATTTTATATAACTTAGACCAATGAAAGATTTCCTTTTTCAGGGAGGAAGTATTTTTAGAACAAGCAAGCAGACTGACTTTTAGCCAGTTATATTCTTGTTTTTAAATTCTCTGCAGACAATGCACTGGTGCCTTGTGGATGTAGCTACTATCTTCCCTTCTATGCCAGAGCTCCAGAACCCGGGTTTCTCCTCTGAGCCTTAGCAAGGACAGAGGACATTTTGACTTTGAAGTTATACCTCATTATGTTGAAGAACAAAACAAAACAAAACAAAAAAAATATGCTTTAATGATTTTCTTCCTCAATTTCTGTTTGAATCCACAGAGCGTGGTGGCTGTGAAGGGTTGGATTATGTACCCCAGTGAAAGACATGTTCAATCCGCATTCCTGTGCATTTGAACTCACGTGTAAGCAGGACCTTTAGAAGATGTTATTTTTAGTTAAGTTGTGTTCCAACTGAATCAAGGTGAGCCTTAATCCATATTACTGGAATCCTTTATAACTAGAAGAAATTCGGATGCAGTCAGCCCTAGAAAGCCACATGAAGGAGCCAGAAGCCAGAAGTCAGGGGAGACTGGAAAATCAGATGTAAGGAAAGAGAGATTGTCATGTGACACGAGGCAGAGATGCAACCCAAGAAACCACAAGGATTGCAGCATGCCAGCACCAAAATGCTACATACTCTGGGGAGAGAGCATGGCTTTGCCAACACCTTAATTTTGGACTACCGGCCTCTTAAACCATGAGCCAATAAATTCTTGTTGTTTAAGCCACCCCATGGTGTGGTATTTGTCATAGCAGCCTGGCCAACTAAGACAGTGATTAATAGCATGGACTCTGGACCCAGTGTCAGGGTTCAAATCCCAGCTGGGAAAGTTACTTAACCTCTTTGTGCTTCTGTTTCTTCTTTTTGTAAAATGATAATAATAAAAGCATGCATTTCATAGGTTTTGAGCATGGAGTGTGGAAGTTAAACAATTTAGTACTTATGTAGTACTTAGAAATATGTTTGGCACATATAAACACTCAGAATTCACCCATGCAGAATACCTATGGGTTTTTCAGACCCTATTCTCCCATTCCCCTCCACCTCCATATCCTAGAAGCTGCGATGTCATCTCCAGTCTCCTTTCTCCTTTTTTATTCTAATTATCACTCTCCTCCTTCTTTCAGTGGTTTGCAACTGCAATAACATGATTGTCTCCTAATTGTCTTGCCCTTAAATTAATTCCTTCATTCACTAAATATTTATTAAAAAGTTAGCTATGTGTCAGACACTATTCCAGGTGGGAGCAGATGAGCCTTGGGGAAATTATAATAAAGCAAGAAAAGTTAGACTCATGAACAAAGAAAGGCAATACAGTTTGCAGATTTTGTGAGAGAAATGATCCTGCAGGGTACATTGTTGGAACAAAGGAAGAAGTCAGAAATCCCACACGTTAGAAAATTTATCATGGGCTCTGGAATCAGCCATTTCCTAGCTCCCTGGCTGTGGACATTTTTTTTTTTTTTTAATGAAATATTTCAAACATGCAGAAAAGTATCTGGAATAAAATATTAAGTACCCATGTGCCTATCATCCAGCTTTGTTAAATATTAACTTTTTTTTCATATTTATTTCAGATTTTTCTTAAGAAACAAAATGTTACAGGTAGAATTTAAGCTTATTATATACCACCTCTTGATCCAATTCTTCCCCTCCCTTTCTCTGAGGTAAACACTATTTTGAATTTGTTATTTATCATTCCCATGATGCTTTTATATTTATGCGCCATAGGTATCAATAGATAATACAGAGTATTGTTTTGCAGCCCTAAACTTCATATGAATGGGGCCATGCTTTGCATATCCTCTCATATCTTGCTTGGGTCGCACAACATTATATTTTTGAGATTTATCCATATTAACACACATAGCTTTCATTTATTTTCACTGCTGTATAGCACTCCATGAAGGATTATTCCAAAATTTATGCATATATTCTCTTGTTGATTAACAAATATTTAGGTTGTTTCCAATAAGTCTCTATTTTTAAAAAATGTTGCAATAATGTTCTTGCACCTATTTCCTTGTACTCGTATGTCAAAGTTTCCATAAGTTCCATTGGAGAGTATATATACCTTTAGTTTTACACAATATTACAAAACTGCTCTTTCACCAGCACTGTGTGAGTGCTTTCATTTGTCCACAGCTTTGCCCATACTTGGCATTTTAAATCTCTCCAATTTGGTAATTAGGAAGGAGTAAATATTATTTTAATTTGAATTTCCATGCTATAAAATCTTTGTATGTTCCATTGTACAGAAATACTGAAGTGAAAAAAATTTTTTTTCTTGTTTCTCTTGCCACATCCTCCAGTCTAATTTCTTTTAGGACTAATCTAATTCCTTTTACTTTATGGTACTTACCTGCCACATTAGTATGGTTTCTCTCGGAGTAAATATATCTCAAAGCAGGTGTTTGCTTTGGACAGTAATTGAGAAAAGGTAAATTATTTGCATAAGTATGTGCCAATTTTAAGGTTCAGAAAAACATCCCTTGATTTTCGTTCCAATTTTCTTTCCCTTTAGTCCTCCCACCAGTTGGCAACCACCACAAACACCCAAAATACTGCATGTAGAATTGTATTTGTGATATTTGCAGCTTAGCTTTGAAAATGAAATAGCCAAAAATCTGACAAAGTTGTCGTCTTGACCCTTTCTTTCCCATTGTCAATGGTGAGGCATTTCCGATACAGACAGGACCCCATTGGACTTTAATCATCCTGATAAAACACAGATAAGCATCCAGGTTCTGGGGCCGATCACCAAAAAATCAATTCTTTTTTCTTTTCTTTTCTTTTTAATTCCTGGATTTCACTGGGCAGACGAATGTTGTTTCATTCCTTTAGAAAATCTCCCTCTGCCTTTATGCACCTCATGCTATACTTTCCTGCCTTACTCAGACGGAATTTAGAACAACAATCTGGTGTTCATTTCAGTGAAACCATTAAAATATCCAACAGTGACATCATTAAATAGAACATTGTATAGTTATATAACAAACATTATAAAGCCTTTCAAAGAAGGTCGTTGAAGAATCTTAGATGATCTGAAAATGTACATGATATAAAGTGTAGTGGAAATAAACTAAATATCCATATGCCCATATCAATAATAGTTATGTCTCTTTGAATCTATTTATTTTTCATCTATCCATTTAGACCAAGGAAATACACCAAAATATTAGCAGTGGATATCTGTGGGTGAAGAGATTGTGAATTATTAAGCACTTTAAAATATATTCCTGATTTTTCAATAGTTCAACCTCATCATTTCAATAATTCAATAGCTTCACTAGTTATTTATACTTATCATTTCAATAGTGAGCATGTATTACTTTTATGATGCAAAATGATTAGACGAAAAGGTACATATTTATTTTAAAAAGATAATATGATATAAATTCTTGGAGGAACTTCCAGCATAGAAGCTTTGATGAAGAAATTTAATATATGCAATTATTATCCTTTTGATATTTTGACCAAAGCTTTAATGAGATAAAATTCATATAACATACAATTCACTCATAGAAAGGGTACAATTCAATGAGTTTAGTATATTCACAGAACTTGTACAAACTTCACCACAATTAATTTTAGAACGTTTCTTAAAAGAAACTCCAAACCTTTTAATCATCACTCCTGATTTCCTCTACCTCATCCTCAACCTTAGACAACCACTAATCTACTTTATGTCTCTATAAATTTGCCTGATATGGACAATTCATATAAATGGCTTTGTTCACTTAGCATTTTTTTCTCATTAATAATTCTTAATATTTGTCTTAGGTTGAGAAAAATATTTTGGATTAAATAAAAATAAGACAATTAATTTCACCAGATTATTTTAAAAGTTATTTTAAAAAGAAAATGACTGCCAAAAAAAAGATTATTATTTTTTTTGGCAGTCTGCATTGTAGCTATACATATTTTTTATTAGAGAAGTTGTAGGTTTACAGAAAAATAATGCAGAAAATATAGAGTTCCAATATACCATCCTATTATTAGCACCGTGCATTACTGTGGTACATTTGTTAAAATTCATGAAAGAACATTTTTATAATTGTACTATTAACTACAGTCCATCGTTTACATTAGGGTTTACTGTGTAGTACAGTTCTATGTTTTTTGCTTTTTAAAAATTTTTATTCTAGTAACTTATTATCCTTTTTGTTTGCCTGAGTATTTCCATAGGTTAGGGAAAATAATAATGGAATTGTAAATTTCCAAATATATTTTTTAAACATGCATTCAATAAATTCAGACACATTCAGAGAAGTTTGATAGCACGCTGGTGTCATCACAGGAAAGTGGAAATACACCAGATGAGTTAGGGTTATCTTTGGAGCTAAAGAAGAATCAGTTGCACATTGTACAGTGTCAACAAGCTTTTTCCCTTGCCTTCAGAGAAGAGCCATGACCTTTAGGAGAGGAAGCTATAAAAAAGAATGAGTTAAATGAGTGCCCTATTAACTAGTCCATGTATGAAGCAAATAGAACACATGGCACCCAGTTTCATTAGCGTCCATCAAAGCATAATTACATCCATCTTGAAGAAAGATGATTGTAGATGGATGATGGCCTGGGCATCTCCTCCCTGTCTTGAGTTCCTATTATATGTATTTTAATCACAACCATAAATTCATTTCTTCGATCAAAGTTTTTTTTTAATATGTTGCTTATCCTAATTTGTTAAAATCCCTATGTAAAATTTGCTAAAACCAGGGGGAGAATCTAAATAAACTCTTCAAAGTGATTGAGCAAGTATTTATGAAATGGCCATACAATGTATCTAGCACTGTGTGAACACTAAAGAGGTAAGACACTCCTTCCCAAGGAAGATCTTAGCATCCTATTTCAGAGATAAAATAGATACACATGTGACCACAAACATTACATAGTCCATGAAGTGCAGTACAATGAAATTTTGATAAAATGGTGGCCTATATAGTTTTAGAAAATGTACTCTGGGAGCAGCCCTCCTGAATTCTCATCTCAGTTCTTCTTATTACTTGCTGTGTCTAAGGGAATCTCTTAATGCCTCAGCTTTATCATCTATAAAATGAGGAAATTTAATATCTACTTCACAAAGCAATCTATATGCAATGTGCGTAAAACAGTGTCTAGCACATGAATAGAGCTCAATAAATAATAGCTCTTACTACTGCCATATGTCAAGAAAAATATAATTCAGAAACTAAATCTTATACATGTGAAATATTTATTGCCAATATTATTGGACCAGTATTTTAACAGAAAACAATTCATTTTAGAAATGGCAAGGTCATATTTTCAAAGAACATATTCAGGTTTGCATTTTATAAAGGCCTATGATTATTCACCCCAATTACAACTGCAAATCATTCCCATCTAGTGAAGAAAGTAAGTGGTTAAAGAAAAAATATTTCAGTTGATTATTTTCCTTTTTAAACAAATCTTAGATTTGCAGTTTCTCCTGAGAGTTGGAAAGTTCATGAAAGCCCAAATCTCATGATGTTGACAATCCTGAGGATACAAAAAAAACCATTCCCCATGCAGGGAAGAAGAGATATAAGAGTATACCATGGAATAAAAGAGAAAGATAGGAAAATAATATTCACTCATTCTTCATTCGCTCATTCAACAAACAAATATTTAGTGCCTACTATGTATCAGGCACTGTACTAGGATCTGGAATCCAAAATTAAAAGAAATAGTCTCTGCTTTCAAGAGTTTATAAGACAGACTTGAAAATAAGTAATTACCAAAAAGTGTAATAAAGTTTAGTACAGGGCACTACAGGATTTTGGAGGGTTGGTACACAAGGGAGGGAATCAAGAAAGGCATCGTGAAGGAGCTGCTGTTTGAATGGGATGTGGAAGCATGAAGTACTGCAGGTATTTCAATATGGCCAGTGTGGAAAGGTGTGGGTTCAAGCTGAGCCTGGAGAGTAAAGCAGAGGCCAAGTGAAGGAGTTTTGCCTTTATCCTGAGACCAACGTGAAGCCATAGAAAGATTTAAAGAAGGAGAATGTCACCTAAATATTTTTATTTTTTGAAAGATCACCATGCTTGCTCAAAGGGAATAAATTGGAAGGTGGTCCAGAGCTGAGCTCTTGTGAATTTTATTGCTATAAAATCTTGTATAACTTACTATGCCCATAAAATGCAGTGAAGTTTACCGCCTCTTAAATCTATGTCGCTTGCTGGTCCACACCAATGCTATTATACATCCAAGAGTCCTCCTTACACTCCTGTTCAGCTCTCTACTGTTAACAACAGGGCTGCAAGTAAACATGGAAAAGGAGGATGAGGTATCAACTTACTTTCTCTCCTTTTCAATTGGAAACCAGTAGGGATGCTCAGGGGATCCCATACCCTGAGGAAAGAGTTTTATACAGTGGTTAAAAGCACAGGGCCATGATAAAATGCCAGTTTTGTCCATTGTTAGCTCTGTGACCTTAGGCGAAAGTGTCACTGTCTCTGGTCTCAGTTTCTTTATTTTTAGATGAGAATAAAAATATATCCACCTTGTATTAGTCAGAGTTGGCTAACTACTATAACAAATAAGCCAAATTGTAAAGGCTTAACACAATAAAAAGTTACCTCTGGCTCCTGTCAAGAAAGGTCATTAACTGAAACAAAATAAGCTATAAAGGTAGCAGGATAAAAACATAACATTCAGAAATCATTTATTCTTCATATACATAAACAATGACTATTTAGAATACATAATGATAGAGAAAAATAATCCTCATTTGCAATTACAAGACAAAAGATTAAATACCTTGGAATAAATTTAACCAGAAATATGCAAACTTATATAAGGAAACATTTCTGAAAGAAACAGAAGTAGACTTAAACAAATGAAAAGACAACCCTAGTTTTTGGATTCATAAAGATGTCAGTTCTTTCTAAGTTAATGGATAAATTTAGCATGATCCCAATAAAACACCAATAAAACTTTTTGGAGCTCGACAAGTTGATACTAAAAATTACGTGGAAATGCAAACATGCACGAATAGGCAGGAAAACACTAAAAAGAAAGACTAAGTAGAAGGACTAGCTGTATTAAACATTGAAACATACTGTAAAGTCTCCATAATTAAAACAGTGTAAAATAGAGCAGAAGAATAGACCAGAAAGCCCAGAAATAGACCCAAGAACATACTGAAATTTAGTGTACAATAAAGGTGACATCACAAATTACTGAAGCAAAAATAGTTGCTCCATTTGCTGGGACAACTGGAGAGCCATTTGGAATAAAATAAATTTAAATCCATACCTCACACCATACATAAGCATAATTCCGGTAGGGATCTCATTGTAAAAATAGAAGGAAGTAACTAGAAGAATACATGAGGGAATTCCTCTTTAACTCCAGTGTAAGAAGAAAGACTTCCAACATGACTCAAAATCCAGATTCAAGAAAAAAAAGATCGATAACTGACTTTATAAAAATATTTTTTGCATGGCAAAAGTACAATAAACAAAGGCAACTGATAAACTTTGAAAAATGTTTTTGCAACATATATGTAACAATAGACAAATTTAGAGAGAACACTTAAAAATTGAGGGGGAAAGGATCAAAAACCCGTTATAAAAGTGGAGAAAACACTCAAGAAGACATTACACAAAAAAAGATAAAAATGAGTTTTAAAATAGGAGATGTTCAGCCTTACTGATAATTACAGCAGTGTAAACCAAAACTATACTGGGATATTATTTCTCATCTATCAGATAACAAGAATTAAAAAGTATGAAAACACATTCCAATTTATAAACATTGAAGAAATGATAGAAATAAAAAGCCATTCCTTGGCCATTTATGGACACACATATGAAAATAAAGAGGATTGTGATAAGAAAGAGGATATTAACATAGTCTTAAAGTATTTTTCTACAAGATATTTAGTAAGTAGAAAGGGGAAAATAGTTACTTCTCAGTTAATCAAGTGATCAAAGTTAGCATCACCAAGTAACATATTACAGACCCTCTGATAAGGTGCTAGGAAGCCCACACTATCTAATCTGTGATATTTTATGAAATATGCATAATCTGAATTTAATTATTTTGAATTTAATCATAATCTAGATCCTGGACCCAAAAAAAAGGGCATTAATGGGACCATTGGCAGAAGTTGAATAAGGGCTGTGGATTAGTTAATAGTATATTATCATTGCTAATTTCCCAATTTTGAAAGTTGTTCTGTGGTTAAGTAAGACGTTAACATTTGGGAAAGTTTGTTAAAGGGTGTTTGGGAGTTCTGTGTGCAATTTTTACTGTTTTTCATTGGTCTGAAATTATTTCAATATAAAAAGTTAATGCATGGAAAAACACATTTACTACATAATTTCTCTCCCAGATCAATATGTTTCCTCTCTCTGAGTCATTGTTTTAGTTTTCCAACTATTACTTATATTTTCAGAGGATATATTTGAGTAATGATGCAATTTCTTCTGTAAATTAACCCCGAGTTAATTTTATCCTGGTGTTTTGCAGTCTATTTTTTTTTGCACTATCTATTTTTCTGGGCAACAGATTTCACGGAGCTCCATTTCTGCCCAAGCTATTAGATGCGATTTAGCAGCAAAGAAGACTTGGCCCACAAATACCAGCTACTCATGTGCAATTATGAAGCTTTCTTCTCTATTTCAAAAGGAAAGTTGGAGAAATGAAGAGCAGGCTCAAGGCCTGGCATTCCTGCTCTATAAAGGTGAGGCAGATTTTGCAAACCACAAGACTCATCACTATTCTGTGGTCACCTGACATATTTGGTAGCAAATAAACTAGGCTGGAGCACTTTCTTTTCTTAAAACAAGTAAATATTGTTACATCCATGCAATAAATTGTTAATTATAATGAATGTTGTATTTATTTATTTATTTAATTTTTAGACAGTGCGGAGAATGAACCCAGGCACTCTTGAGCTACATCTGCTCCCCTATTTATTTTATTTTAATGAATATTTTGCTTTGGAAAATCCAATCAAAATAGAACAGGTCACCTGATTATACCACCAGAGGGCATAAGACATTAAGAAATAGGGCAAACAAAGCCCATCTGCTTCTGAGTGGCTAATTTCATGGTTTGAAATCTTTAGTTAGCTACTTCAAGAGATTAATTTATTTAGAAGATAAATAAGCTATGTGCAAATGAGGAGAGGAAGAGATTAGGAACGAAACAGTATCACTTTTTACAAGAATGAAATCCTCAACCATGTTCCCAAAAGGGCTCACCTACTGCACTTGGTAATTACATGATTGATTTAGGTTGAACATTCAGTTCAACATTGCAATAGGTTGGCTGTATTAAATTGTGATGTTTCCTCTCCTGGTGAGGTTTGAGAAAAGTATTGAATGGTTAATGCTTTCTTACCTAGAAAATGGGGAATGAGCTAGTCCAGACTCAATGAGGCCAAGGGCATGAGTTCAATTTGTGTGTGGATTAGTTAACATCTCTCTGAATCAGGGCTACTCCCCCATCTTATCCAGCACAGGCACATCATGGGTCGGTGAGTGGTAGAGAGTTCTCATGCTCAGACACAGTTCCAACATCACACTGGGGCACTAAATCAAACTGCACATTGTGCTGACATTGGGTAAATGATATCTCCCACAGACAGACAGTGTTTGGGGGTAAGAAATTATTTGGAGTCAGACAATTCCTCTTCCTTTTATCATCACCCCTTCCAACTCCTTTTCCTCATTTCAGTTTCCTTCTCTACCTTGGCCCCAATCCTTTTATTTTCTTTGACAATATACATACATGGAAGAGATGGCAAATTATTGATTTTAATGGCTTGACAAATTATTCCAATTCTGCCAATAGTTTTGCCTCCATAGAAACAGCTTGAAAGGGCAGGTGAAATTAGGATTGCATGTGAACCCGACTGCTCTATCCCCATCCTCTTCATGGAATGGTACTTCAGTCATTACAATAAGATCATTTTCTCCTCCTGGCTTAAAAATCCCTGGAGTACATTTCATAGATAAGGAATTTTGAGGGAAACTGTATATTATTTGGAATCTGTATGATATTATTATATGTAAAACCAGCCCTCTCTGGTTTGGCAGTGATATGATTAATACTGCATTTGTAGAGCTGGAATTACCAGTGGACCTCATGTTTTCCCATGACTGGAGAGCTGAGATAACCATCTTGACAATTTAGCCAAAATAAAATATAATTATTCGGGATATAAAGGCTAGCTAAGGATGTGGGAGAAGAGTGTGCATTATTTTGAATATTTATTTACATTATTTAATATTTTTGAAATAGTTGCAATATTTTACTTTTTCATTATAGTCCTGGACATTATTGTATTATATAAATGTGTGTTGTCTTAGATTGCTAAAGTCTTTTTTTGCCTAAAAGATCTCATTAGTTCATTTCTACTTCCTTGCTTACAGCTTTTTAATCAGTCTTTTATTATAAGATTTAGTTTTCTTCTTTAGAAATGGGTGATGTTAAGACCCAATTGTGTTTAATTGATACATGAAAACTGTGTTTCAAATCTGCCAATTCTGATTATTCTTATTGCTGTGGTACCTTGGAGTCCCAAATCCTTTTTTAATAGAGTTAAGTAAAATTCAAAAGAAAAAGTTGCATGCATCACACATTTGGCCTACATTGAGTGTATTAGTTTATAGTGTAGTATATATTCCTATATTAGTTTATATATAGGAAAAAATTGTAGGGCAGTCCAGCTTTGCTGACATCTGAGAACAGGAGTCTGGGATGTATTGGAAAGAGCCCTATCCTAGTCCTCTGGCTGAAACTGAGGTCAC
>JAQZBX010000363.1:86769-115407 GCA_029593785.1 Cabassous unicinctus | reverse complement strand
AAAAAAAAAAAATATATATATATATATATATAACAAATAACATTTATGTAAACAAATGCACATATATGCATATGTATTTATATATCATTTTACAAATATTGTTATGTATTGTGAAAAATTTGATTTTTACCCACAATAAAAAAAATAAAAAATTAAAAGAAAAAAGTATTAGGAATGCACATGAAACTTTTTTGAAAACAAAGAAATGAAATCATACACATTGCTAGCTTCATATTATTTTGCTTCAGTATTTTGCAGAATGTGAATGTGTGAATGTAATTATGAGAATTGAGCCAGTCCTTCTATATATTGGTTTCAATAGGAAATGAATTGTATCTGTGCATCTACAAAACCATCTCCTCTACAAGGCCAGCTTCATCACAATACTGAACACAGCACATTGTCTACAAGCAACTTGCTGAAAATAATTTTGTCAAAATTAAATTTCCCAAATCCAGCAAGCTTTCACATTCACCAACATCACCGATAACACTTATTTTTGTTGCAAATCATAAGTGAATTTTGAGGGAATTCATATTTGGTTTGAATTGTTTTTAATGCCATTAAGGATAGGTGGAAGTTTTAGTTGAGTAATTTCAATTTTCTTAAATGGAACCATTAAAATGATTGCTATTTGTTGACTCTCAAAAAAAAAAAAAGAGTGTGTTCTTTCACCTTCATATATTTGCATATTTCCCATTCTCTGCCTATTGTTGATTTTCAGCTTCATTCCACTATGATACATGAAAGTACTTTGTATAATTACAATCCTTGTAAATTTATTGACACCATTTTGTGACCCAACAAATGATCTATCCTGGAGAAAAATCCATGAGCACTTGAGAAGAGTGTATATCCTGCTCTTTTGATGTTGTGATGGTCTGTATATGACTGCTGTTTTAGTCTAGTTCATTCATCATATTGTTCAGTTTCTCTGTTCCTCATTGATCCTTTGTCTAGATGTTCTATCCATTGTCTAGAGGGCTATAGAGATGTCTCCAACTCTTACTTTAGTGAAATCTATTTCTCCATTTTGTTTTGCCAGTGTTTGCCTCATGCATTTTGGGGTACCCTGATTAAGTGCCTAAGTTTTTATGATTATTATTTCTTCCTGGTGGATTGCCCCTTTTATTAGTATATTATGGCCATTTTATCTCTTATAACAGTTTTGTATTTAAAGTCTACTATGTCAAAAATTAGTATAGTTATCCTTGCACTTATTGTTACTGTTTGCATGAAATATCTTTTTCCAATCTTTCACTTGCAGACTATTTGTATAATTTTGTCAAAGGTAAGTCTCTTGTAGACAGCATATAGTTGGCTCATAACTATTTTTTTATCCATTCTCTAAGTCTCTTTCTTTTGATTGGGGAGATTTATCCATTATCATTGAATGTTTTCACTGTAGCGACATTAATTACTTCAATGATTTTGTCCTTTGGCTTTGACATGTCATATCTTATTTTCTCTCTCGTTGTACTATTTTAGCTACCCTTTCTGATAATCTTCATTTCTATACTCTCCAAGTCTTTGTCTTCTGTGCTATCCTTTCAGGCTGCAGAAATCCATTTTTAAAAAATTCTTGTGTATGGCTGCCCTCTTTCTAATGAAATACCTTAGTTTCTGTTTATCCGTGCATGTTTAAAACTCATTTTCATTTTTGTAGGTCAATTTGGCAGATAAAGGATTCTGCCTTCCAGGTTTTCTCTTTCACTATCTTCTTGTCTCACCTCCATCATTTCTGTTGAGAAATCCACACTAAATACTATTAAACTCCCCTTGAATGTGATGGATTTTTTTTTTTCATGGTGTTCTCAGAATTCTCTATTTTTGGCATTTTAAATTCTGAGAAGTACATGTCTCAGAGTAGATTTAGTATGATTTATTCTGTTTGGAGTACATTGCACCTTTTGGGCATAGATTTTCCAAGACTTTCATAACAGTTTTGAAATTTTAGGCTATTATTTCTTTGAATATTCTTTCTCCTCTTTTCCCTTCTCTTCTCCTTCTGGATCCCTCATGATGCTTATGTTAGTGTACTTCATGCTATCATTCCTTTCTTTGAGCCTTTACTCAATTTTTTATATTCTTTTCTCTAACTGTTCTTTTGTCTTTTCACTTTCATATGACCTGTCTTCTAAGTCACTTATCCTTTCTTCTGACAGCTGAAATCTCTTCTTGTATGCCTCTAATATATTTTAATCTCTCAACTGTGTCTTTCTTTCCCATAAGTTCTCTTATTTTACAGTCCAATTTTTCAAAATCTTCTTTATTCTCACCCAATGTATTCTTAGTGTCCGTTATCTCTTTAACAATATTTTCCTTCAACTCCTTGAATAGATTTAAGAGATTTGTTTAAACATCATTCATTAGTTGCATCGAATCCTGTGTCTCATCTAGCATTTTAATTTATTCCTTTGACTGGGCCATATCTTCCTTTTTCTTAGTATATCTTTTAATGTTTTTCTGAAATCTAAATTTCTGATTATGATGGTGAGTTTACATTGATGACCAGTT
Source organism: Cabassous unicinctus (assembly GCA_029593785.1). NCBI lineage: Eukaryota > Metazoa > Chordata > Mammalia > Cingulata > Chlamyphoridae > Cabassous > Cabassous unicinctus. The sequence goes on along the minus strand of JAQZBX010000363.1, from coordinate 112,890 downwards.
TCCCTTCTTGCTTAGAATTTTATTGTTTGTTGGCTTTGCATTACAGCTCTTCTTTGTTTCTTGATTCAACTTTTTATAGAACTTTAAAATTAGCAGTTTCTAACAAGCAAAACAGTTCCAGGAACCCACTAATAGGGTGTATACCAGTTTCCAAGGATCCTGGAAAGAGGGAAAATAGAGATGGCCCCCAAAACACTCTTTTTAAAATTTTCCCTTAGAATTGGTATGACAAACTTTCCTAGCCTGTCAGCAGATGAATATTTACTTTAAACCTTTCCCCTCAGCATTAAGGGGGAGTGTCTTTAACCTCTGCAGTGCAGTGCTGACATGTTGACCTTAGAGATTCCCCTTTCAGGCTCCAATTTAGAGCAATTACAATTTAGAGCAGGCTCCATAGTACAAACTCATCCATCAGAAGCCAGGTTCAGCTCACCACTGCAGCCTCAATTTTCCCAGAGAGTGAAAATCTCCATGCCCCTAATCATCAGTGGCAGCCATTCCTACTCTGTAATGAGGGTGCATTTCTCAAAGGTAGGGTGGTTACTCTTCCCTGCCTTGGAGGTGATTTACTCACAGTTCTTTCTTTGGCTTTTCTGTTTTCCACCCTGCTTCCTACAGATTATTGGACAACACTCTCTACTATGAAAACTCCACAATAGTTTTTTGGGGTGAATTTTCTGTACAAGAGAGGTGAGTTCTGTTTGTCTCTGCACTGTCATCATCCCAGAAAACCCAGAGCTCAGGTTTAAAAATCACATCACTCTAGATTGAATTCTGAGCATGCCAAATTATCAGATTTTTTAATTTGACAAACTTTTACTCATTATGAGAATCAAATCCCATACAAAAAATGGAAATATCAATATCTCCTTTTTGATGATTATGTGAGAATCAGACGAGATATTACACTTAGTAAAGTGACTGTTAAAGAATGATCTTGGGTAACAATTCATTTGAATAATTAAGATGAAAGAAAATTTATTCATACGTTATAAAATGTGTCTAATGCAAAGGTTAATAGTTTTTAAATAAATTTTTATGTTTAAGTATATTCCATGATTTTTCTAATCTTTCATATTCCCTATTTCATAAAATATTAATATTTGAGTAAATAATGACAAAGTATCTTCCAAAAAGAAACTCGCTGCCTTTACAAGCTATTGATGAAAGGGACATTCTAGTTGACATAAAACTGTGAAATATTTGGATATTCATTGGATTTATTTATTCAGTGGAACAATTCTTTGCAAATATCTAAGTAGATATTATTAAAGTACCATATTTAAACAAAAAGGGATGGTAGATAACTATTTTTTGAAAATTCATGTTTCTAATTCCAAGTGCTAAAGTCATGTTGGACTTATTGTTGTGAAGTATAGGGATCCACCAGAAATGAATCAATATGAAGATGAGCAAAAGCATCAAGGCTGGACTTATTCCAAAATGAATGTAGCTACATTGGAAACCTTGAAGAAACACCATTTTCATTGTAATAGTAGAGGGCTTTTCCATGATTAAATTATTTTCTCTGGCTAAAGCCAAAGAAGGATATATAATTATCCCAGGTACAACCATTAAACAAATTGCATATGATGTTCTCAGACAGAAGATATATGTGTAACACATTTTCTTTCAAAAACAGCCAACACAGATCTTGCCTCCAAAATAAGTTGTATGAAATGGATTTGTTCCTTATATGATAGGACCAGAAGTAGTTTCTAAAAATATAAAAGTAGCTGATACAAAGGACAGATATCTAAGTAGTCAAGACAGAATTTGCACTTTGAAATTGACCAATGAAATGGAGAGTCCTTTGTGATGTAGACACCTTTATTGCAAATCTAAGAGAAAGATTCCTGATAAAAAAAGAAGATCCAGATCAAAGCCAGTGCCGATCTTAGTGACCATTGCTTATTCTTATGAATTAACACATATATATGTAAGATCTATTACAAACAGATTAGTATTCAACAGTTAAGTAAACAATTCATTCCAAAAGAGAAATCAGTTTTCTCAATGGTGACTAGCTCATTCACTGGTCACATAATATCCATGTACCTCCATCATGGATTCAACTGCCATGCATTTAAGTAAGACTATGTGCTAGAGGGCCAATGTTCTACTATCCAGCTATATTTCTCCCTGCTTCACCAAGCATGAAAGACTGCATTAAAATTGGAGGACTACACAGATGAAGCAACCTGGATAATTGAGTATCTACACCATGGACTATTATCCAATACATCACCTATTAATCAGTGAATTTTATCTGATCAAGTAATAAAATTGTATTTGGTCAACCAATAATATTTCAGGATTCACTTATTACCAAAACAAATGCGCCTTATTCTAATTAACACATTCACTATATTTGTCTTAGAAGATCTACAGGCATTAATAAAAGAACAGATTAGCATAGTTTTTCCATTTTCTTGATTCTCAAAGAAGGTAGAATGGACAATTAGCAATCCTTACAAAGCAAAATCAATTAGAGCCTCTTTCTTCTTTAGTGTAACATACTACCCCAACTGAAGTATTTAAACATTAAATTTACACATCACCTTTTCACTTTACCTAATATGGAAGGCAATGCTGAAAAAAGACTACAGTCATAGAATGACAGTAGTGACAATAAATATGAATTCCAATATAAACCCAGTCTTCAATGCTTCTTGAGAAAATACTATGGCTCTTTTGGCCACACCTACTTCTACACATTCTTCTTAACATTGTTCCAATATTGTAAGAATATCCTGTAATCCTTATGTTTCACATTATCCTCTCATCTACAAAGACTATTTCTTCTACTTGTTAGGAAAATAGGGACAATCACAGAAACATTCTCTCATTTTTCAGTTTCTTCATCAAAAATTTATCTATTAACCCTTTTCACCTTTTTGCCTTCCTAGCCAATAAGTAAAACATATGCAGGACCCCTATATAATTTTAATGTGTCAATACATATGTGGCATTAGCTCTTTTTTCCTTTCTCCTCAGAAATATTCCTTCCAGTGCCCATCATAAGAGCACCTCAAATATATTTATGGGTCCTTTTCATCCACAATGAGGTTTTGGCCAAAGCAATTAACTCTGGGTGGTGGGTCCAAAATCAAACCGCTTTCATTTCTGTAGGATAACAAAAGATACAGTTGAGAGGTAGAATTAAAGTTAGTATTAGGGAAAGATTCAGAGTTAGAGTTGGAGTCAAAGTTAGAGCTACAGTTAGAACTACTGTTAGAGTTAGAACATGGACATAGAGTAAGAGTTAGACGCAGAGTTGAAGGTTTTAGAGATATTCTATGCCTTTGCCAAGATATTCTTACTAGGGTTAGTAACATTTATCTATGCAGACATGCTCTTACAGAGATAACTACAACCAGGGATTTACATTGACAAAAGTCATGCTTTCCATAAGCACATAAATGTTTCACTGGATCCCCAAGGACACTCATTTCTTGTTGAAAGAAATTTTCTCATGGTGCATTTTTTCTGCAGGTGGGAGGATGTTCGCACCACTTCTGACCATCTTCTTAAGTAGGGAACAACCTGAACCAAAAGTGCCAAGTGAATTACTTTAAACCTGTGATTCTTGGGACGATTAGAAACAAGTTCTCATTACAGGTTGAAGTAGAAGAAATGGAAGGGGATCCTTCCTTGCTACAAAGTTTCTCTCTTCCTTCTATAGGTGTATTTTTACAAGGGGGACTGGATGAGTGTGATTTTCTCACTGATTTCTGCATGTAAACATAGACCTCACTCTATGTCTGCAGGATTCTCATCTGTAGGGTAGAAGGAAAGGCTCAAATCCTCCTAATCCTTTATGATATACGGACTCCTAGACATGCATGCAAAAAGAGTTATATATCCATGCCTTATAAATCACCCAACTGAGTGGAGAACTGCTGGAAGTCTAATCTCATAGGTCTTCTCAGTCACTTATTAACTAAATGGTCACATGCAAAAACGTCACATCCACACAACAAATTCAGGCAATGTTCATTTTGATTTAGCAAGTAATGATATTTTAAGTATATTTAAGTAATATGAGGAAATCTGATGTATGTCCTCATGTATTTACAATTTTATCTTCATATTTCCATCTAAAATCAATTTTACTCTGTCTGAAGGTCTTCCATTAATATATCTTGTACTATAAATGTGGTGATGAGTTCTTTTAGCTTTTATATACATGAAAAATATTTATTTTCCTTCATTTTTGAAAAACGTTCATGCTGTATATGTATTATTATCCCTAAACATTTTTTTGCCTTCTGAAATTTTTCTATCACATATTGCGCTACTGTTTCCTTGGTTGCTTTGGTTCTGACATAAAGAATGGTGTCATACTTCTCTTCTTCCCCTGTACAACCATATTTTTTGCAACATTTCCTTTGCAAAATAGAACATTGAAGGATGAATAATTTGAGTAATATACCCAAAATGACACAGGATTTAAAAAATGACAACCACAGTGTTGTCTTTGTGAGCATGTGTTCCAATCAAACATTTCTCTCAATTTAATCTGGAAAATATTTTCGAAGTATTTTTTATGCAAAATAAACTAACTTTATGATTTCACATATTATATTTTGGTATTTTCCCATGAATCCTATTTTATGTAAGATGGCTTGACAGGCTCTGGTAATTTATTTGACACATAGCATGACGTATTAGCAGGTAGAAGAATTCCAAATAAAATGCAGGTTCAAGTCTTTGGTGTATATCTCCTAGAATGTTAGCGTGAACCATTTATTTAGAGGATGTCTAAGTCTTAATTCTGCTTAGAGTTTCCTTTGCCCTGTAGCCATCAAGAATTTCCAGAATCAAGATATCTATATTGTACTTAGGCAGGTACAAGGATGAAGGCCAATGGTAGGAAAGGCAGTTAGAAGATGTTTTCTTTTCTCCAGTATCTCTGTTCTGTTCAGCTTTTGCATATCAGATTTGTCTGAGAAGAAAGTTCTGCCTGACTCTGGTTGTACAGCCAAACTTCCTAAACAATCAAGAGGTGGTCTGAGTCAGCACTTCCTTTCCCAATACATCCAATGTGTACCTACACCACATCACCAGTGTCTGATGAGGTAAAATAAAACAATGATTACAGCTCAGCAATAGAAATCAGATATCTCTGAACTTAAATCCAAGTGCTAGTAATATTAGCTTTTGAATTTGGCCAAATTTCCATAAGTAGAGAGATAGACAGACAGACAGATAGATAGATAGATAGATAGATAGATAGATAGATAGATAGATGTAATACTATCTTCCACATGGGAATTAAAAGTGACTCAGATGAGAAAATGCACTGAACAAAATGACTGATTATGATGTTCATAATTCATTAGTTCTAATGATATTCATATTCCCTTCAACTCCTACAATCTTTTCAGGGAAACACCTTCGCTGTCAGATATTTTAGCTTAGAAATCAAATGCATACAGATGATTTCAGAATTATAACAATGCGTGTATCTTCATTGAATACTTAAACACTTTGCATTTCCTCCCTCCTAATTTCTTTCTTTGCCCAGAATTTTAATCACCATAAGAAGAAATAAGAATATATATATATATATATATATATGTATGTATATATCAGTCACATGAGTTCTCATTTCTTGTACAGAAGATGACAACAAACAAAAAGTGTGTACTCTGTGCCTGACTGCATGCCAAGCATTATATGCATAATCTTATATCATTGAGCAACAGTTCCATGAGATATGTTCCTTCTAATCCCCTTTGTAAATGAGTATTATATTAAGAATGACTATATCACCATTAATCATTCTTACAAAATAGTTTAAATTCCACTCGATATTTTAAATTATATTTCCTAATTCAATTAATTGCCCCCCCTTTTGTCAACATTTGGATTGTCTCCATTTTTTACTATTAATAAAAATATTCTGAAAGAAAACTTGTAAGGTTAATTTTGGCCCATATATTTTTTCTAGAACACTCATCTATTACACTTTCTCTCCCTGACAAGCAACCTTCTGATTGTAGTGACCATCACCACCAACTAAGCCTTGGTCTTCCCATGTAGTTTTTCTGTCTTTCCTATCCTTTCTCATGACTCCTTCTCTGCTACAAAGGCCCCCAAATTATATTGGACTTACTCTCTGAAAAGAAATGACATGAATCAGGCCTTTAGGAGACATTTCCTTGGGGAAATTGAGATCCTCCTACTTAAGTGATGGTCTATGACCAATACATGGCAATCTATATGATCCTGCACTACGTGATCAAAATGAACTAATGGCTGTGTGGTCTCCTTGTGATTGGGTATATAGCTGAGAAGTTTCTTCATACCCTGATTCAAATACTTTTTGTTTGCTCTTCTATGTCCCCAATGTCAATGACCATTTTTTCTGTGATCTTATCCTCTGCTGAATCTCTCCTGCATTGACACTCATGTCTGTGGAGTCCTTTTTGTCAACATAGTGGCTGCTATGTGTGCTCAGCTTTTCTATTCTTATCACCTCCTACGTCCTCATACTTTGCCTCCTCAGAATTCACAGCTCTGAAGCATGGCAGAGGGCGTTCTCCACCTATGGCTTCCATATTTTTGTGCTCTCTTGTTCTTTATGCCTGCATATTTGTGTACCATTGATTAATGATAATCTTTGCCATTGATAAAGGAGTGGATGTATTTTAAGTTATGGTATCACTCATTTTACAAGTTTTAATCTATACAGTCAGAAATCTATAGGTGAAAAATGAATTGACATGAAAAATTTTTAGGGGCAGAAAGTGATTGTTGATAACATTAACATGTTTAGATTACATGAAATGAAATCTATTCATAATTTAACAAATGTGGCTTCTGAAAAGAATATAGGTTTTGGTGTCAGACATGTGGGTTTTTACATTTTATCCACTTGAAATCTATAATCTTTAATGTTTCCACTTTTGTGTAATATGAATATTTGATTACATGATGACTAAATTATCATTCACTTGTAAAATTCATACTTTTATGAATTATTCATCAAAGAGATATTGCAACTTGACTTAAAATTGCCACAATGTTTGGAGGAAGAGCTATGGCTTTTTGTATTCAGAGGAACTATCCTTGGAAAGTCTATGTATACATTATATAATCAATATGCCAAGTATTTAAAAAATATTTAAACTAAGGTCATTATAGATCAGTATTTCATTGAAAATCCATACATTTAAAACCAACTGCTCAAGCCAAGTAGACATTGTGATAGACAGGGCCTACTGGAAATATATGGAATTGGAAGAACGATAAAAGGTCATTAAGGTAGGAATCACCCTAAAAATTAATGCCATTTTGTTTCACAACTAAAGGGAACCCCATTTTCCTTTTTATCTGTATGAGGCCCAGAATAAAGTACTTTCTCTGCCTATAGCCAAGGATGGGTATTTAGTTCTATTAGGTACAGCCATAGAGCAACTTTACTCATAATTCCCAGGTAGAAGATATTTGCATGGCACTTTTTCTGTCAAAAGCAGCCTACAAACCCCTGCAAACTTCAAAATATTTGTTATTGAATGAATTTGGGCCCTTACTGATAGGAACAAAAGCATCAGGTATAGAAGTGTGTTGTTGATATCAGAATGAACAAGACAAAGTCTGCACTTTAATTTGGAAATGAAAATATTGCAAACCAGTGGCAATATAATGAAATAGGGAGTTATTTGAGATGTAGACACTTAAATGCTATTCTAAGTGAAATAATCCAGATAAAAGAAGAGGATCAAGATTAGGGCCAGGGCAGAAGTCCTGCTGGTCTTAGTGACTCACTTATATATTAGTAAGATGAGAATTAGTACAAATTACTCCATAACAATGACTATATATTATTTTAAATATGTTTTAGATATGGATTAATAGTCAGCAATTGTCGTGATTCTAAAATAGTGTAGACTGGACAAATAGCAATCATTACAAAACAAAGTCAAATTAGTGCTTCCCTCTCTTTGGTGTAACACACACTTCAGTAACTAAAATATTTAAATTATAAATTTATACATCAGCTTTTTCTCCCTTGACCAAAGATAAAAGGTAATGTTAAAGAAAACTATACAATCATCCTCCAAGAAGTATCAACAAGAATTATATACTCCAACGTGAACACCTTCTTCAATGTTCTTGAGCAAACTTTCTTGTTGTTCTTGATGGTTTCTTCTTCTATACATTCTTCTTAGCATAGTTTCCAATTTTGTATCAATTTCCTGTAACTTTTATCCCACAAATTCTCCTCTCATATCAGAGAAAGACTATACTTTCTACTTGTCATGAAAATAGGGGCCATCACTGAATCATTATTTCAATATCAAGCCTCATCATCCATATGATATCTAATAATGCTTTTCTTCTTTATGATTTCCTGCCCATGAGAAAAATATGTGCACAGGCTCTGATTAAAATTTAATGTGTGATAATTTGATCAACATACAGCTCCTTCTAGTCTTCTCAGAAATTTTACTTCTAACTCCCACAAACAGAGCAACCTCAAAGTGTTCATCGGTCCTGTTAAGGTTTAATGAGGGTTTTCACTCCAGAATTCAAACAATTGAGGGGAATATAAAAAACAGTAACCTTTTTGTTTCTATGTCAATGAGAGTTAGAGTTAGATATAGAGATAGAAATGATAGAGTTGATAGAGATATTAGAGTTAGAGTTGAAGTTGTTTTGTGTCAATGCAAGTAATTCTCACTAGACAATACTTTTGATACGGGCTCTCCTGACATCCCCTTACATAGACAGAACTCTGACCAAGTAATCTGGTTAATAAATACATGCCTTAAATAATTGAATAAGTGTTGCACTGTACCATCAGGTACATTTACTCCTTCCTTAAAGAAGATTTCTAATGGTGGGGAGGGTGCCAATCCGTATCTTTCATTATCTTGTTAAGTCTAGGAACAACCTGAACCCAAAGTGCCAAGTGAATTACACCAACCCAAATGATTGTTGGTAAGATTGCATTCAAGTCCACATTGGAGGCTGAGTGGGAGGAAATGCAAGTGGAGTCCTCCTTCCTACAGAGTTTATTTTCTTCATCCACTAGATGTGTTTAAAAGGGAGGCTGGCTGAGAGTGATTTTCTTACAATGACTTCTTCATATAAACATAAACCTTCATTCTGTGTGAATTTCCATCTGTGGGGTGGAAAAAAGTCTGCTTTATTCCTCCATATCTTTTATGCTATGCTGACTCTTAACTATTCATGGGATAAGAAATTTTTATATCCATGGATTTCAAATCATTCAACTAAGAGTAAAAATCTTTGGAATCTTGTCTTCCAAGTTTTCTCAATCATTATTTGAAAGGTCAAAGTCATCATGATATTTAGGTGGTGTTTATTTTTGTTTTTTATAATGAATAATATGTAAAATTGAATTAATTATTATGCAAAAATTCAGATATTTACTCATGTAGTTACTATTTTTGGTTATCTTCATTCCCTTGTATAGATCCATACTTCCACTAGAATCACTTTCCCTTTGCCTGAAAGCCTCCTTTTATTTTTTGTACTGTGAGTGAGCTGACAACAAATTCTTAGTTTTGTAAAAATAAAACATCTTTATTTTCTGTTTTTTGAAAGATATTCTTGTTGTATATATATATTATAGCTTGACAACTTTTTCATTCACATGGTGCCCCAATGTCTCTTTGCTTGTTTTGGTTCTTACCTGAAGAATGATGTCATTATATCTTCTTCCGCTGTACAACTCTTTATTTTGCTACCTTGCATTCTTCCAAAATGGAAAGATGCACAGTGAAATTGAGATACTTACCTTAGATGACAGAAATTGGCCAGAAGTAAAAAAAAAAAATGACAACAATATCATAGTAAGAGGTGTGCTGGCCATGAAAACATTTCCCTCAATTTAATTCAGGAAATATATTCTAAACATTTTCTATGCAAAACACAATAGATTGATGTTTTAGTATGCTATCTTTTGGATCTCTCCCAATAACATTATTTTCTTTAAAGCTATTTAACAGGTCCTGGCAAGTCAGATGATATTCATAAAGTCATATTAGAAAGTAGACGAATTGGGAATCAATTACAATTTCATATCTTTCATGTGTAATTCATCTAGGATGTTAGTATCACCTATTCACATACAGGATGTCCTTCTTCAGAAATTGTATGCCTCTGTTTAGACCTAAATTCTACCCATCAGCAAAAGAGATCCCAAAATCAAAGATGCCAAGATCATGCTTAGGCAAGTTTCCAGCAGGGGTATTAAAGATAAGATTAAGTTAGGTGATGTTCTCTTCCCTACACCCTCCTTCCTTTACAGCTCCTGAATATTGAATCTGTCTCATGAGTAAACCATGCCTTCACTTGGTGATAGAACCAAAGCTTCTAAACAGTCCAGACTTGGTCTGAGTCTCCTCTCCCTCTAATATCCAGGGTGGACAACTCACAGCAACAGTATCTGATGTGTACCACAACATCATGAAAAAGGCTCAGGACAAAATTCAGCTAATTCTGGACTTAAATTGGAGCACTACTAGTTATTAGATTCTTCCCATGGCCAAATTTCCTTTCACATAATTTGGAAATAACAAAAACTTCATCATGGTGATTATATAAGACTCAGATGAGACATCAAACTTAGAAAATTCATTGACATATGGAAGTGCTGATTACATATTAGTTCTAATGATATTCACATTTCATTTACCCTCTACAAGCTTATTTGGGAATCTCAACTTTCCTGTTAGTTATTTGAGAGTGGAAGTCAAACACTCTTAGAAAGATTTCAGAATTATTTTTACTTGTGAATAATTATATACTATTTCTAAACTTGGCCTTTTTTCTTCCTAATTTCAGCATTTATCCACAATCTTGCCATCCACAAGAGAAATGAAGACAACCTATATGTAAGAGATGAGAACCTTTTTGCCAGGACTAGGCATGATACACCATGAGCTCTTTGTGCCTAGGCAGAAGATGACAACAGACAACAAAGAGTTGACACTGTGCCAAATGACATTCTAAGCATTACAGCCATAATACCCTATATCCTCACACAGATTTATGAGATAGGTTACTTCTCATCCTCTTTGTACAGTTGTGAAAATGAGGCATAAAGAAGCTAAGAATCTTGCCCAGTTTGCACAGTAGTAAGAAGAAGAGCCAGACCTAGGAGGTGCACTTGATTGTATTCCAAGTTCTTCCTCATAAGCATGTCACAATTTTAATATTAGAGAGCTGTTTCTCTAGCCTGCATGTGTCTATCCTCAGGGTAGCAACACTGGAATAGAAGTTTTAATGGCCTCAGTGTTTTCAAAATTTATTTTCTTCAATCCTCCATATAAATTTGGGGGAGGGTAATAGGTTTGTTTTATATACTCTGATAAACTCTTGCATCCATTGTTCTATGACTAAATTAAAGCATACCCTACTTCCCAGGTTATAGGCTGACTTCAAGACTGCAGGCATAAGATGCTGCTTTCCTAAATCCAGTGGATCTCTGTCCACCACTGATGGTCACTGATGCCATAGCCACAAGGGAGGACATGGTAAAATTGTTGGCTGCCAAATTGGATGAAGCTGCTAATTATAACCTTCTGGGAACAGAATGTTCAGAACATCCCTAACACCTTCTCTTGTGCTTGTGCAATATTCTTTTAAATATATATCTTCAATCATACTTGAAAATGTTAATAAGGACCGAATTTGGTGATCACTAGGCCTGTAACACCACATCAAGAGCCACAGATAATAGATGCTGTCTGTTTCTCAATTGTCACCCAATTTGAACCCAGACTCTGAGGGAAAAAAGCAGTTATCTCCAGTCTCAGCATAGGGTTTCTATAATGAAAAGGCTTTAAATAGCTGACATCAGAGACCTGGTACTCAAGGGCAACTTTCATTTGCTGCTGAGTTAATGTTACTTGTTATCCCCAATTTTTCTGTCTTAACATATTTTGCTACTTTCAGGCCTTTAAATATGTTATAAAACAGATCAAAGGACATAATATGCTTTTTCCAGACACCAAGAAAACAAGACAGGTAATGTGCAGTGGGGAGGCATGGGAAGGGATGTCCTTCAGTTTACATTGCTTGTCATCAAGTGCTTTGGATAAAGAAATTGTTTTTTAAGCTGCGATGTTTGTGGCTCACATATGCCAGTTGGTATGTGCCTATAGAGCAAAAATATTCACACCCCACAAACTAAAATTTACTAAGGAAGTCTCCCTTAGCATCATTTAAAGTCATTAATTGATGTAAAGCAGCCCTATACTTAAAGTAAATATGGCTGAACTTGCAGAGCAGCAGTTAGTGATCGGTCAGTGATTGCTAATGTCATAGAAAATGTTCTTTACAAATATGGGATGAACTTGTTACTTCTTCTCTATATGTATTCAGAGAGATAGGTATAACCAGTGACTTCTTAATTAGTATTTTTCTCTCCAGATGACACTAGTGTTCACCTTATAAGTAAGTCATATTTAAACATGTGTTTCTACTGTCACCGTGTTTTATGAATAATGACTGGCATATGATGACAACATTGAATAGTATTCATTTGTGACATTGTGGACCAGATATGAGACAAGTAAATAAAAAGAATTTTATTAAAAAATTCTGCTGATTACAAAGGCAATATATACTCTTTACAGAGAAATCACATCAGAAAATTGATAAATGAAGAAAACAATAATCCTCCTTAATCACACATTTCTGGTAAGGACTGTTAGTCTTTAGTGTGTATTCTTCATAACTGTTTCTATGAATACATGTCTTTTTAAACTTAAGATTATAATATATATGTCATTATATATTGTTTCTTTTCCACTAAGTATTGTATTGAAAGCTACTTCCATGTCCTTTATCTTCTTAGAAATCTCTTGAATGTCCATGTGATTCTTCATAACCATTCATCACAGTGCATTTAGCTGTACACCCCTATGTAGATATTTGGGTTGACTTAATCCATTTTCCCTGTTATACAAAAAATGTGAAGCACAACCTATACGCATGGTTTTAGCCATATTTTTTTGTGTGATATAGATGCTAATAAGGATTATTGAAAATTTTATACCATCACAACTCATGAACACTACATATATAGCTCTCAGTAATGTTTGATATTAATAATTTGCCATGTAATATTGATTATTTTTAAATTGCATATATTGCTGACATATTTTGCCCTTTTTTATAAAGCCCATTCACTATTTTTCAAAGCAATTTCTGTTATAATAATAATTGTCTGTGATACTTGTTGCTATTATTTTTCCAGTATATTACATGATTTCATGTAGATGAATCTACCATTTTTGTCCTTTTATACTATATTTTTTGCTTCACTCCAATGGTGTTCTACTCCATTGAGAGATCAAACTCATATCTATCTCTATGTTTTTTATTTTTGTACTAATTTATGTTTATTCTAATATTTTAATACACATGATTATGTTTTTTTTCTTAAGTTTTCAGGATGGCTTGAGGAAAAGAATTAATTTGTTCTTAAAAAACACATCAGTTATTGAAAAAAAAATTATTGCCTCCACTGAACTATACCTAATATACTTTTTTTTAATTTTTATTTTTTTTGAAAAAAGATACTTAGAGTAAATGAATGTTACACAAAAAATATAGGGATTCCTATAGGCCCCACCTCCCACAACTCTCAGAACCTCCCACATAAACATCCTTAATTAGTGTAGAACATTCATTGCAATTGATAAACACATCCTTGGGCTTTGCCATTAATCATGGTCCATAGTTCACATTGTAGAACACACTCTCTCCCACACAGTTCTGCATGTTATATGATGGTATAAAATGGCCTATATCTGTAGCTGCAATATCACTCAGGACAATTCCCAAGTCCTGAAAAAGCCCCCATATTACAACTGCTTTTCCGTCTCCCTGCCCCCCGAGCCTCCAGGAGTGATGGGCTCCAATCAATGTTGTAATTTCTTCCATTGCTTGAATCACAATGTACTAGAATATCAGTAATTCTACTCTAGTCCACAGCTTTTCCCCCCATCCTGAGGAGTCTGGGATGGTGATGACCACTCCACCTCCAATTGAGAGGGGGTTTATATCTCATGGGGAAAATGGATGGCATTATACTGCCTGCAGCTGCAGACTCTCTCCATTCCCTGAGATGGCTGTTGACCATCATCAACTCCCCTCCAGTTGTCCTAGGTGAATCCAATGAGTTGTAGAGTAGGAGTTGCTGCTCTATCAAAGTTCCAGGCCCAGCTAGCACATAGATAGCCCAAAGATTCAAGTCTCTGGATGTACACCTACAAACTCCAGCACAACATATATGTTTGAATAGAAGGGACAGATAAGCCATGTGCAGGGAAGACATAGTTGAGTCAAACTCTGTCACTCTCAGGAGCACAAACTCCAAAGGAAGGCTCACTGGCAAGGCACCAAACTCCAGAGCTATTTGCCCTGACATAGGACCTGGGTGTCTCCAGAGTCCTCAGAAGCCTCTCTATTTGGGGTGATATCCACTTTGGAATTCTGAGATCATACTGAGATGTGAGGACTTTTTCCAGTTGCATGGCCAGTTGGCACTTAGTAGCAATTCAAGTGCCAGGGAGACTCATCCCCAGGAGTCATGTCCCACACTGGGAGGAAGGTAATGCATTCATATCCTGAGTTTGGCTTACAGAGAAGCCATATTTGAGCAAAAATGAAGCTCTCAGGAGACAACCTTTAGGCACCCCATAACAAAAGCCTAAATTTCAATTTCAAGAGCAAAGACTCATCCATATCAAGGGCCGATCAGTGGAACATCCTCCTTTGCCAGTCACTGCCCCTGTACTTAGGGGACTGTTGCTGCTCCCTTAGAGAATGTGGCAGAGCTCTCCAGTTTGGGAATTGAGTATTCTCTCATTTATTGAGTGAATCTCCACCCACAGTGACAATGGCCTGTGAACATTTGAACATTTTTATATGCCTTAAATTTTGCTCAGGTGTACTTCCTCCCATGGCACCCTCATCCCTCAAATCCCACACCAACTCTCCTCCCACACCCCACTTGTACCTCTACTGTGATCCAAAGCTTCTTTAAAAATGAAGCCATTACAATAGCTGGATACAATTAATAAGAAAATGAAATAATAGTGATAAATTTTAATATAAGAGATAAAACATATAAAAATTTAAAAAAACAAAATTAAATTAAAAGATTAACATATTAAAATAATGAAAAATATGAAAAATATTTTTTGACCTTTTGCCTTTCACCACTGCAATGTCTGGTGTCCAGTCTTTACAGTGGCACCTTCCCCTTCTAATTCCCCAGTATCTCACTATTTTTCATTTTGCTTTCTAAGACGTTTTAGGTCACAGCAAAGTCACACACAGAATACAAGAGACTCTCATATACCCAATATCCTCCCTCTTTCCTCCCTCACATATTAATACCTTTTTATATGTGGATGGTAGCATTTTTATTTTGGATATACAAATAATGAAACATAGCTACTAAACATTGTCAATGGTTTACACTATGATTTACATTTTAGACCATACACTTTTATAAATTTTGATGATATTTACCATGTCCTGTGTCCATCACTGTATGTTACTAATGAACATTTCCACTGACTACTAAATACCCGCTATTTAATCTATTCTATTCCTCCCAACCTATCCCCCCAGGGCCCATGATGACCCCTGGCTTGACTCATTGGATGAAAAGATTCATGGTTATTTTCAACAAGAGGTCTTGACACACTGGTTTATCCTCCCCTATTAGGAACCACCTTTGCTCTTGATAGACTCCTGCCTGTTTATTTCTGAATAAGTCGGTCCTCCCAAAGATGGGAGTCCAACTCCTTCCTGCTCATTATGTGGGTCTCCACACACTGATACAACACATTATGACCAAATGATCATTCACACATTCCCTTGAAGCCTGCTCCAGGTGCACTGTGTCCTGAATGCCCCCCAATCAACCCACTATACCAGTGACCCTTCCATGTTATATTGCCATAAGAACATTCCCACCTCTGTACTTTCGACTTCATACCCACAAATCCCCAGTGTTCACCTGGGCCTCTCCCAACCCTCCCCCCAGCATCCTGGACCTTCTAACCCACACTTCCCATTCTACACACCTGTCAACCCTGCATCACCCAACCCAATAACATCACTACCCTCCTGTCCTATCCCTTTAATATGCAACTACTCTCTATCACTTTACCATAGATTGCATCCATAAGGGTGATGGCTCACAGCCTTGTCTTATCTTTCTATTTCTTGTAAACCTATCTTACAGATAATAGCTCTCTGAGACTGCTCAATATCCTTAATTCATATCAGTGAATTCATGTACTGTTCATTCTTTCTTTTTCCTTTACCATTAAGCTCAATAAATTTGTAGTTAGCAAAAACAAAACATAAAAATAGTATAAAGAGTCAATATATTCTAAATAACACAAATGTCCAATAAATTCTGGTGCTTTTGTTTTATTGCTTAAGAAGTACGTTTTTTGAAACAGAGAATGTTTCATAATTTCCTTAAATTCAGTTTTTATTTGCAAAAGTACCTGAAACAACATGGCAGAAGATACCCAAATAGTGAATTCCAGAGTTTCAACTAGTTTTAAGGAATTTTACATTGCATCATGCTGCCTGGTTTACTTTCCTTGATATCCTTTTTCCAGAGGTGGTTGATAAAGAATCTATGACATTCTTATAGAATTTTGATTCAATGAAGCATAAGCTCACATATCTACCAGGGTATATTTTACTGCAGCTTGAAATATTCCCTTAGTTTAGTTGATTTGGAAGTATGACTACATCATCCCTAATTTCAAATTGATCCCACCAGATGTTTTATAGATACCGTGAAACAAATTTAAAATATAACATAAAACAAACTCTGCAACTTAGCCTCAGCAGCATGAGTGAATATAGAGGAGACACAAGAGAATGGACTTTCATGGATTAAAACCTCTACTCCTTACAGGTCCTTTATTTCTTTATTAGAGTTTTGAGGATACAGAACAATCATGCCAAATATACAGGATTCTCATATACCACCCTGTTATTAACAACTCCTGCTGGTGTGCAGTATTTGTTACAATAGATGACAGCACATTTTTATGATTGTTCTATTAAGTATTGTTCTTGATTTAACTTAAAATTTGCCATAGAGTGTCATTCCAGTGACTACTTTTGTTAATTTTTATTCTGTGATACAGGTGCTTTTTAAATCAAGTTTTGCATGGGAGAACATATTATGGCAGTTACTGGGAGAAGATTCAGTCATATATGAATTTAGTAAAGGTGCCATGCATGGTAACAGTCATAAATCCACATGTGTGTGTTCATATGTAGTAGTGGCTTGTGTACAGAGCATGAAACAGAAAATTTACCTAATGTGAAATTTAGGATGTAACTGCTCAGCATTTTCATCAATTACACAGAAAACATTTTATCTGACAGATATATATATATATATATGTGTGTGTATATATGTATATATATATATATGTATATATGTGTGTGTATATATATGTATATATATATGTATATATATGTATATATATATGTGTATATATATATATGTATATTCTCTTGATCAAAATTTACGTAATGACATTAAAATCCCTGTGCCATTTGCAAATAAATCAATTATCGAGATGCAAAACTGGATTCATAGAGCAATGAACAACGTGACAGTATTCATCTTGCTCAGCCTGACACAGAGCTCACACATGCAGAAATTCTTGTTTGTCATGTTTATACTCATCTACCTACTTTCTCTTGCTGGCAACATATTCATTGTAATGACCTTTGCCAGCTGTCCAACTCTGCAAATACCCATGTATTTTTTTTCTTTCCCTATTGTCCTTACTAGATGGCATCTTCTCATCTATCACAACCCCCAAAATTGTATTTGACTTACTCAGAGAAAGGAAAACAATCTCCTTCCGTGGATGCATGACTTAGGTCTTTGTGGAGCATGTCATGGGTGGAGTTGAGGTCCTTCTGCTCTCAGTGATGGCCTATGACCACTACATGGCCATCTGCAGGCCCCTTTACTACATGATCACAATGAACTGGCATGTGTGTGGACTCCTGGTTGCTGTGTGCTGGTTGGAGGATTTCTTGATACCCTAAATCAAATACTTTTTATAATATGCTTGCAATTTTGTGGCTCCAATGTCTTTGACCATTTTTTCTGTGACTTTTACCCTCTGCTAAAGCTCTCCTGAATTGATACTCACATCCTAGTACTCTGTTGCCGCCAACAGTGTGTTCATGTGTCTGCTCATTTTTTCTTTTCTTATTACATCCTATGTCCTCTTCCTTTGCAACCTTGGAACTCACAGCTCTGAAGGACAGCAGAAGGCTCTCTCCACCTGTGCCTCACATATTACTATGGTTGTCTCACTTTTTGTACCCTGTATGTTTATATAACTTTGCCCTATGTGCAGTATTCCCATTGATAAAAGGGTGGCTGGGATTTATACTATGATAAAACCCATGTTAAATGCATAAATCTACACACTCAAAATGCAAAGGTGAAAAATGCAATGAAAAAGCTCTGGAGCCAAAGAGTGATATTGTTTATCAATTCAGGGAAATGAATAAGATAAAACAAATTCTATTCACATTTTAAGAACATTTGTGTGTATTTCAGAAGAAATGGTCTTACAGTCAGAACACATGAATTAAGTACATATTATCACCCTGTTATCGAAAATCTTGAATGGTTCTTCCATCTTAAATGGTGACTGAAGTCCTATCCAATTAGAAAATTGATTGCATATATAAATTAATATTCAATGGGTTTTGGTTAATTGACATGAAATTTTAACAATGTTTGGAAAATTCACGACATTTTATATTGCATAAAAAATTATCTACAAATCTTCAGGTATAGCTTGTGTAGCCAAGGCCCAAGACTAAAATTCATTAAAAGTTTTGTCATTAGAACTTTGTCAAAAATGACTTTTGTAATCCCAACTGATGATGTCAGGGTAGAGAAAATTTTGCAGCAGTTAAGGATCAACTATAAATCAATGTGTTTGGATGATAAAGAGTAAGTCATTAAACCAGGAGTCATCCCAAAATTAATGCTTTTGAGTTGTACAAGCCAAGAAGCACCAATGACATGCCCAGACAAATTATTTTCTCTGCCTGTTGGAGTTTGGTATTGTTTATGATTTCCAGAAATAAATATTGGATTATTTTTGTAAACTGGTTTGGCATATTAGATTATATTGGACTCAGAGGATTCATTTTTACTTGAATAAATAATCCTTAAGGCTTTGATAGGGCATATGAGTAGGACTTTGAGTCCCAGCTACCTTGGCAGACAGAGACTCACAGAGAAAACTACACAGCAGAGCAGAAGAGTTAGTTGGAATTTTGATACAAGAGTTTTGATGTGGAACCTGGGGAATAAAGACACAGGGAATGAGGACTCAAGAAAGTTTTGATCTTGGAGCATGGGAAGTAAACACACAGAGAACAGATATGTGAGAATGGAGAGAAATCTCCTTTAAATTCAGTTGGAGGTCTCTGGAAGAGAGATGAACTTTTCACCTGATATTCTACAGCTGGCCTTATGGAGAAAGCAGAGCCCTGGGAAAAGAGGAACCCAGGAAATCTGAATCCTTGCAGACCTTGGCAGCCATCTTGCTCCAACATGTAGCAACAGACTTTGGTGAGGGAAGTATCTTATGCTTTATGGCATGGTAACGGCAAGCTTCTACCCCAAATAAATATCCTTTATAAAAGCAATCAGATTTCTGGTATTGTGCATCAGTACCCCTTTGACTGACTAATACACTGCCTAAAGCCAAGAAGAGATATAAATTTTGTCAGGTACAGCCATAGAGCAAACTTGCCCTTCATATTCCATTTAGAAACATACATGGAGAATTTTTCCATCAAAAAAAACCACCAAGCACTTGACCTTCAAAATTGCTATTATTGAATAGATTAGAGCCTTAGCTAATGGGAAAAAATTAAGTTGGTAAAAAACAGAGAGTTTATGATATCTGAGTATCAAGACAGAAAATCTGCATATTCAAATTTGAATAGAAAATTAAAGACCAATTTCATTCCAATGAAATTGTACTCATTTGCGATGTGGTTATTAAAGGGCAATACTTAGAGAACACATCTTGATAAAAGAAGAGTATCTAGATGATCCAAAGCAGACGCCTGGCCAAATTTGATGTTTCATTTTTATCTTTGTAAGACTGAATTAACCCAAATTGATTATATACATATTTATATGGAATACATATTAATATGTAACAGTAAACAATTCATTTTGAATTAGAGATCACTTTTTCTCAGTTTTGACGTTTTGATCAAAGCATTTGCTCATACCCAAATATCCATACCCTAAACCCCCTTATGTATATTTTGAGACTATTTGTTTTTAAGATAGTCCATGACAAATGTCTTACATGAGCCCCAAATCCTCCATGGATTTTGCTGTACAGAAAATAAAATTGCACATGATAAGCCACAGAGTCCTCAACATTCATTTTCTCATTTTTATGACAAGAAAACACAATTCATCTTTACTAATGCATTTACTAACTTCATCATTACAAAGATTTATTAGTACTAATAAAAGGAAATATCAGAATTACTTTTGCAATTATTTAGTTTCTCAAATAATGTAGAATGCATAAATAGGAATCCGTATGAATCAAGTCAAATTAAGCTTTTTTCTGCTTCAGTGTAAAACATATACTAACTGAGGTATTTAAAACATAAATTTATACACCTCTTTTATTCTCTTTGCATGAGGTGTAATGTAATAAAGAAGAAAATTATACAGTAGTATACTAGAGGGTGTCAACAACAATTATGAACTCCAGCGTTAAGATAGCTGTTCAATGCTTCTTGAGTAAATCTTCTTGCTATCGTCTCCAGTACTCTTGTTTGGGTAAGCAAAACTTTTTCATCTGGGTAAGCCTCTTGGAATCATGTAGTATTGTCCTGATACTCCATGATTATCACCTAGATATTTGCATAATGTCTACCAAAGTGGAATCAGAGCTAATTAAGCCACAAGATATTTTATTGCAGTTGTATCTCCATGGTTTGTGCAATTTGTGTAAAAGTTTTAACTCCAAATATTGCATGTCCTATTGGCATGATGATTGAGCATGTTGTATCATAAATAGAGCTCCATGTGAGTATGCCATAAAGCTCCCCACAAATGCCTTTTGTATAGCTCCAGAGGGGAAATTTCAGTACCCATGGGATATTAAATCTTATCCAATTTTACCTACCTTAAGGCTGTCTCTTGTTTCCATTTCAAATTTGCTTAATTGTATTGTCTCTACTTTTACACATGCTATATTCTATAAAGCAAATGAAGCTCTAAAGTACTTGGCAGTTAGTAATCAACTACTTCCCATTATACAGACAGCTTAGCAGCATATCATACTGATTCGTGGGAGAACACTTTGTTTTTCAATATTCTATGACCTGTTTGGTTTTTCTAGTAGTTATCACAGGTGATCTAAAAGCATAAACAGATTTTAAAATTGACTCATAGTCTATAAACTCCAAACCTAAACTATACTATAGCTGTCTACCTGTAAATTAAGTTATGACCTTTCTCCAAATAAGCCAGGTTGACATTTTAGGCAGTACTTGGAAATCATCAGGGATCCAACTTCTTTTTTCTGAAGTAAACAAGTCTGTAGGTTATTTTCAGAATGAGCCTTTAATCAGCACCATATCTAAGAGAGAGGGATGGAAGTTTTGTAACTTATTATAAATTGGTAATAGAAAAAGCATGAATACATTCCTTTTTGATATCATCACTCATATATGAGTGCCTTTCTTTTTGCTACAATATCGACTGGTTCCATCTATTATTACTTTTGACCATAACTTCCTACCCATCATTGTATTTTCCATGTTAACATATATCTTTAGATGCACATTCACACAAACATCCTATGATTTGATAGGAAATATCTCAGGATTGTCATTGCCATTTGGTGTGTAGAACACATTGATGGTTTTCCTTAAATGGGCTACATGAGGTAAATTTATGGCCCACCTTAAAATGTCTTAGGAATCCATATTGTTGAATATAATTGCATGGATATTGTGTTTTGAGCATCAGTAACACCTTCCTTGGATGTACATTAATTTATTCCCATTCCAGATCTCACTGTATAAGGCAAGTAAAAAGAAGAATTTTGTGAGTTGATGAGATGTCAAGTTGTTTAATTCCATTCTCCAACCCCTACTCATTGTAACCCAATGATCCTAAAAATATTGCTTACAAAGAATTCATGAGTGGATATTTAAAAGGACAGTCAAGGCTCCAAAGAACAATATCAGTTAAGGTTTTTATTTCAAGGCAAAAGATATTGTGCAATAAGAGAAGTAGAGTTCCAGCAAGCACTAGAGCTCTAAGAGACATCCAGGCACAATCTCTATGGGGTACTTAATCACACACAGACAAAATTTATCTTCATTTGAACCACCAAAATCTGCATGATAAATCTTGATCTCAAGAAGCCTCAAGGCATATGTTCCCAGTGGGATATTTGTGTCACTCTGGTCAAAGCACTTACATCTGATGAAAACCATCAGTAAAAAAAAAAAAATGGTCCTTAGCTTTACTAAGGGAGATTTGGACTTTACGCAGCACCTCCAAAGTCCTACTACCTTTATCATGGCCGAGGGTCAAAACCAGGGGTAACCCAGAGATAAGGACAGAGCTTTCCATTTAAGCTGTAAAATAACACTCTTCTATATAGACCACCTTCCCATCATGGTGAAGCCTTTCTAATTTTATATCACTAATGATCATTCTGTCGCCACATATTTTTACAATTATATAATATAAAAATCAAATCAATAATTGTAAAAATGCTAATAATTTGTACCACAAAATAAGGTATAGATATTGCTTTAAAGAAGAATTTCAATTAGATAAATATTCTAGCACAAACATATTCCTAATCATACACAAGTTTGCTGACTCTTTTATCTCTTCTCATCACTGTAATTTTAACTTTATGAAAGATATGAATATATTCATTTGATGTAACAATGAATTAATGAATAACTAATACTTGTTCCTTCTCTGTCCATTCAGATTTCATTGGATGAGCATAATGTGGAGATTTAAATTCAATTTCTAAATATAATTGGCAATCAATATCAGTATTATATATTTTGTTGAAATCAGAGAATTAATCCTACAAATTATGAATATTGTATCATATACATTATGATTATTAAAAAATAAGTCATTTTAATTGTGACCATATTTTCTAGTCTTTCCAAACAAAACTGGCCTTTACTTATCTATCAAATATTGTCATGTATTGGATCATAAATCAAAGGCTGAGTATCAGTTAATTCTGGATCTGAGTTTCTTGGTGGCCTTACCATATGCCTTATTTAATACTAAAATGCATTACTGACTTGGGTTCCCTAATTAGCCTTACTTTTAAAAAATGACCATCTTCTACCAACCAAAAAATTCCTAGTAAAATTTAATAGATTGCTAGTCCTGACCAACTGCACTATTGGGAACATATAGTTTTAATTGTTTGTGGATATTTGGTAGGTAGAGAGCACCCAAATAATTCAAACTATGGGGACCAAAAGATTCCCAAAAATTCATTCCTGTGCATCTCCTGTCAATATCAGAAACAGATGCCTTTATGTGATCTATGAATCCACTTAAGGAGCATACTTCACAGCTCCTCTTGGATTAATGTGCATGATCTTTCACATCTTTGTTTCCTGGCAAGATTTATAAATGTTGTTGAGATTGTTTTATCCATTTTCTACAATTATTACACCTGATCATCTTTTCCTTCCTCCTGAAAAAAAAAACATATTTCTCCGTGGCCACTAAAGGTCAATAGGTCAATAAATCCTTTTCTTCACTATGGCTCTCCTCAGAAATGCAAATTATGCTTGAACTTTTATAGCTCTGCTAACCATACAATGGTTGTTATAGGTTATTTTAGCCAGTGATAATTCATCCATCAAACATACTGTCTCTGAGTATGTATTGCTCAAGTACTCAAGTATATATTTTGGACCCAAATATGCTGAATTACCCAGGATAATGTCAGGTAGGTATTGTTTATCAACATATGAACTTATTTTGAATGTGCCAAAGCCCATGCAATTTCCAAACTGAGGCACCATCAAAAACACTTTTTCTCCAGTTACTGTTGATCCTGGATGTTGCCACATGGTGAAGCAAGATGGCCACCAATCTCTGCCCAGGTTTCAGCCTTCCCCTCTGGGCTCACCCTTTACTCTTGAGCTGCTAAATGTGCCCAGCCTCTTGGGGTTTTGTGATTAAGCAAACCTGTAATCCTTTCTCTCCTGGCATAGGGCTTATTTCCTTAAAGACCACTTTTATCAGTGTCTGCTCTTCAGTGCTCTTCATAAGTTCAGATGTAAGCTAGCAGGCAAATGGCTCATCACTCCCCAGGGCCTCAAATGTTTGAGCCTTGTCATATGGCAGGATTAAAAATGGCAGATCTCTTTCTTCCTGAGTCTATTTGAGTGAGTGTACATCTATATAAAACAGCAAGGGGTTGGGGACTCAACCTGAGTCAGGCGTCACTGCTGTAGTCCAATCAAAAGCTCTATAAGAATCTTATCAATTATCTAATCAAAGACCCTTCAAATTAATTTAATACAATCAAACGGTGTCACATGCAGTAGAATAGATTAGTTTACAAACATATTCTTTCCCTTTTGGGGAATCATAAAATAATCTCAACCTGCCACTGATGTGTAACATGCAGAACACTGCTCTTAATTCTGCCCATTAAATTGATTAACGCTCGCCTCATTAAACCACAGGTCTCTCTGCTTTTACTTTCCAGATTGATTGCTGACCCTGTGCTCTTGAGCTACCATCTGTAAACTATGCTGCTGGTTAGGCATCCTCCAAGAACTGATCATATGGAGTGCTCCTTTGGCTAAGGGTTTGGAAACTCCTCAGGAGAATCTGTAATTGGCACAAATTAATTGCAGCCCCCTGTTTCATTCTGCAATGCTTTCCCCCTTTCAAGTATTCTCAATTTATCATTTCTATTTAATAAGGGAATTATTCAATTCATTTCCCTATCTGCTGGAATGAATATGATATTAACTGGGATATATTGATATATCCATACTCAAAATAATATCATGTCCTTCAGTAAAAAAAGAAGTTCCAAACAAAATCCAATAATATGATAACAAGAAATGTTGTGTACTTTATTGGTTGTGACAGTTCCAAAGTTCTCCACCCAAAAGCTTAATGGTCTCTGCTGGTGATAATGCCAGCATACCTTGCAGAGGGCATTGTTTACAAAGGAGAACGTATTCTTCATGACTCTTATTTTATTTTATTTTATTTCATTTCATTTCTTTTCTTTTCTTTTTACTTAAATGATACTTAGATTACATAAATGTTACTAAAATAATACAGGTGATTCCCATATGCCCCACTTCCTATACCTCCCACAATTTCCCACCCTAACAATACCCTTTACTAGTGTGGTACATTCATTAAAAGTGGTGAACACATTTTGGAGCTTTGCCACAGTGAAGCAAGCCAGACACTGAAGGACAAATATTACATGACCTCACTGATATGAATTAAGCAAATTTAGCAGATGCACAGAATTAGAATCTGGAAGATAGGTTTATAGGAGATAGACAAATGACTCTCTTTATAAGAACAGAGAAGCATATTCAGGGACTTCCATCTGATTTTCTCTCATTTGTAATTGGCTAGAATTTCGTCACTTGCCTATCCCTTTATCAATCCCTGTAAAGGGATATAACATGAACATAATTAGTTTAATCCATATTCATTTCTATAGCTTGGGGTGAACCCAGATTTATTCAAATACATAGGCCCCTGACACTGGAACAAAATCAAAATCTGTTGGGAAGAATGAAGATGAGAAATTACTCTCCCCAAGATACCCATATATATTATATACCCTGGTCTCCTATACTTATTGCCTCTCTTCTCCTCTCCTTCCTTCCTGCTTCCTTCTCCTTCCTTTCCCTCCCTCCCCTCCCTCCTCTTTCCCTACCTTTCTTTCTCCTTCTCTTCTTCTTCATTCTTCTTCTTTTTCATAGTTCTCTCTCTTTCTCTCTCTCAATCTCTCTCTG